>JAVTVY010057110.1:0-28438 GCA_036873755.1 Hanleya hanleyi | reverse complement strand
ACGCCAATGATACAAAATAAGAATGTTGTGTTTGTGTTTTGTAATGTTACATAAATAAGAATATAAAATCTTCCAATGCATGGAGCCTCTATTAGTTACTTTGTGATTAGTTAATTTATTAGACCTAGTAGTTCTCTCCTCACTAAAGGAGGAGAGACCTAGCCCTATATCATTTAGGATGACGCATTCGACCAGAAAATGTAGCGCGCAGTCTTCTCGGCTGACGAATCGGTCAACCAAGTGCCAAAGCACATACCTTAAGGCCATTGTCACTTGATTAGTCGTTTAGCATGACCTGCCCTCATCTATATTTCGAGGGCATATAATTGAAATAGATGAGGGAATCCCTCATCTATTTTAATTATTTGCCATCAAAATCCAGGATTTACATTTTCATGAGTAAAACTTACTCATTTTCTTTATATTCATATACAATTGGTTTGCAATTTAATAATTAATAATAAATAATTATAGCATCTAGCATGTGTATTTAAAAAATCAAGGTCATGCTAAGCAACCAATCAAGTGACAATGGCCTAAATACTTGGAAGGAAAATGTTATGCTTACAACCACAATCATCTCAATTTTAAGGTACTCTTTCAGGCCTTGTTTTCATCAAAATTTATGGAAATCCAGATAGATTCTCCAACCCAGCTCTATGAGAATCCACGGGAATTCAATGCTATCTTTTCTATACAGATTGCTAATATTTTATGGGAATCTGTTGAATTCCCGCTTATTATTTTGCGAGAGTGCTGACGAGAATCCGGTTCCCGGATTTCCATGGAAAAACAAGCCCTGTCTTTTCTGGAGTCTTTTCTTTCGCACCTGTTCTAATCCCCCCTCAATTGCTTTTAAACTTTCGAATCTTGTGGCACACAGACACAAACCCATGTGACTAACATTGACTTAGGGCACTGATTTAGGGCAAGGGAGACAACTAGTAGTATGAGTTATGTCCATGCACCGCAACATCGGTGAATACGCGCATGCACGTCCACTCCACTTCGAAAAGGAATCGAGGGGGAAAAGAACAGGTGCGACAAAAAAGACTCCAGAAAAGAGTAGCTTTTGAGATGATCGTGGTTGTAAGCACAACGTTCTCCTTCTCAAGTATTTAAGGTATGCTTTGACTCTTGGTTGATCTGGTCGAACGCGTCATCCTAAATGATATCTAGGGCCAGGGAGCAGGGCCAGGTCTCTCCTCTATTAATTTATGTTCAATTCATATGCATTAAGGTTTTGACAGTTTCCTGCCAAATTCAAGCGACATCCATGTATTTACATGTATACATGTATGTATCAGTTTAGGTCGCGCACAAAACATTTTGTGTTTTCTGTAACCCTAAGTATCTATATATTTTCATGGTAAAAAAATCAAAAAACGTTCGGGTGGGGATTTTATTTTTCAATGTTTAACAAAATTGTGTGAAATCCTATACAACTTCTGATATTTACAAAAAAAGCACTAAAAAAAAAATAAATACAAACAATTCTACCCAAGCTTTTCAAGAAGTGTCAGGAAACAAAAATATTTTGTGCATGGCCTTAGTATGATACCAACGTCATGCATGTTTGAGGCAGAAACTTTCCCGGTACCAAGCTACAACATTCACCTATTGAACATTGAGATAAAACATGGACATGTACAGGAAATAGAGTTAGATACATGTATATCCCCTAACCTGGTCTAAGTGTATGTATTCTTAAACCTACTTGTGTGCATTCATGTAACATGTGCAGGCTACATGTAATTCGTAAATATTTATCGAACTTTCCAGGAAGATTACTAGACTGAGCTGAGCAGCTTTAGCTAGATGATTATTTTACTCTAAGTACAAAGCATTAACCAGTCTCAAATATTTGTAAAAGACCAGACTTGCTTTGATCTTGCTTTGAGAAGTCTGGTTTGAGACTTTATTATTATTATTATACCGGTATGTACAAATTATGCAATAAATTGATGTTGAGCCTTAACAAGACTCAATTTTGCTACAGTTCTTTTTAAAATGTCTACCATATCTGAGACTCTACAATGTAATACAATTTTTAAACATCACAAAGATGAAACATGAGCAGTGTGACTAACGTCACAGGACCTACGAAGTACAGTAGGCATTAGGACTCGAACGCGAACTGAACTCTTGGAAATCCCCACCCCCAGTTGAAATCCTGCCTATATTAAGATGGGCACCGCCCAAGTCAGAATCGCCACTGATTTTCACCAGAAATTTCCATCAAAAATAGGTCCGCTCAGAACTTGTTGGTAACAGTCTCCTAATGCGCCTTCATTCCAAAATAAATAACGATCACCGATTTAATTTTACATTTTTTTTTTAAAGGAAACAGATTGAATAATATAGGTTCACTAGATTTCAAGCTTTACGTGTGAAAATACATCTACATCTCTTTAGTGGTTTTTAGTGCCCTTGTCCAGGATCAAAACAACTTTTTAAATCACATTATTTTCCCAACAATACATCAAATTTTTATATATAGTACTATAGTATAGAAAGGTAGCATTTATGTAGTTTACGGTAATTCAACTCGAGACCAACCCCTTCTATGCACAAGATAATAATGATTCTATGTGATTCTCCTGAGCATAACCGGTACAAAGACGAATAAATAGCGTCTCTACATCACGCTGTTATCTAGATATATGTGACAACACATTTTGGGTATCGGCAATCTGATGAATGTACTATTCCGGTTTCCTTGTTTCACATTATATTCTATGGTAGTTGATCGGTGATTTTCTTTATGATAAACGTTAAACCACCTCAGCTTCGTTGTGCAAACAGCGCTGAATTTTTGAGGGTATATGCAGTAGGGTATTTTTAGCCGGAGAGTAACTGATAGGCCTACTCATTAAATGGGATAAAACGCTGGAGCAAAACGGACCACAGTTTTCTTGGCAATGATGACATGTTTGGATGTGAAACAGGATACACGTTACAGGCTACAGCTTACATATATATAACAATATACTGAAGTGTTAATTATAAATCTAATTTTAATCAGAATTATTTCAGATCAGAACTTGGTGGTAACAATGCCCTAATGCACGTTCATACCAAAAATCAAGGTTCTAATGTCAACGGTTCTCCTTATTTTGCCGACGAAAGGATTCGGATGGACTGACTCACTCACTCATTACCGGACAATTTGCGATCTGTAGCCTACTTCGTAGGAATATATATATATATATATATCAGTGGGATATGTTTTTATTCGCCATGTACATTTGCGACAAGAAGTCGTTTGGGCCCTACTACCCCTTCCAAAGGTAAAGATAACGACTTTACTTGATTTTCCTTGAGGCTCACTGGGAGGCAGAAATCTACCAAAACAAAGCTGTCGCTGGATGTTTTGAGTGCATTCTACAACAGATAGATATCATTTTCTAGAGATAATTACTTCGAGGTAGAAACAGGTACTTACTTTTTTTCCAAATTATGACGAACAGCAAGTCTAAAGGTCTGCTCCGTTTCTCTCTTAAGGGTTCTGTTGAATGTTTTAGATTTTGTGTTGGGCTTTATACACATGGTAGTGTGACTAACGTCACAGGACCTACGAAATAGGGTTTGATATAATTTAAGTGTGTACTCGAGAGATGACTTGGGGGCCCTGTGTGCTACCATGAGAGAATTTATATAGCATCTCTAAATTGACAGTGGGAACTATTAACTTTCCCAGATGTCATCGCTGGTGAGTCGTTAGCATAGCAACTATTATCGCCCTCAGTTTCTATTACCATGGGCACTGATCAGCCCAGCAGTACAGCACGAGGTGTTGGGAGGAGAGTCCGAGAGAGCGGGGCACCCCCCACCCCCTTCTCGGCATTAGGAGATTTTTTTTAAATTAGCGTAGGGAATGGTGCTCTGTCAGAGCAGTTGGGAAGTAAATGTTTCAAGTCCCAAAATAAGACCGGAAACTGGAAAAGAAACACAAATTTGAAGTGAGAACGGTCACGATCAGAGATTTGTTAGAATGCAAGAATCAAAAGAGAGCCATTCTCCATGGATATATTTATTTGGCATCAAGGTACCTCATCTGAAGAGAGTACATAATAATAATCAATGAACAATAAAGCACACACGAAGAAAATAAACAACTGGTTATAGGTTACTGAATTTAAAACACAACGATGATTTTATTATTGATCTCTTCAGTAATAACAGATAATAGGGTCATTGTTGTGTTTAAATTTAGTAATTTCTCTCATAAAATCCAGTCATTTTTTATTTCTTTTTGAGGTAGAACATTTTTTAACTAATGACTGAACTGAAGAAATTATGCAATGTTGTATAGGCTGGATATATAAAACGTGCAGTATAATATGCCTTCAACGGAATTCCAAGACCAGCAAATGAGTGAAAACGGATCCATACCATCGGAATGTGTGTCAACATTACAGTGAGGCTAAAAATAGATTACTCCAGAATCTCCAGTTTAATACTAGATTCAAGTGTACTGTTCAACTAGCCATATTATAGATATCTCATAGTACATGTAGATCTAATAGACTGATTACGACGTACGAGCGAGCGCACACATGCATGTGTGCTTAATATAGATATAATTAAAATATATTTTGGAAGCTGACGTCTTAGAACAACAACAACTACCACCGAAAGCCAACAAATACCCTGACGCTTCTGTGAGAAGAAGTTTTTCAAAGTTGCTTGGCGCTTCTGACAATGATTTATAAAATACATGTACATGTAAAGTGATACTCGTGGCTCGGTAAAACTTCGCAGCAGACGAAATAACAACCTCCATTCTCCGATAAAATGATTTGTTTCCTTCATGCATCGTGGCATATACAGCTCGGGAAGCGTGGCGTGGACTATTAGGGAAAACATGGCGGAGCTACCTGGAAACGTATAATGCCGACATATTTTGGCAAGTACCATTAAAGTTACTGATATTTTCGAGTGCTGGGCGCATAAATTTTTTGTTTTGTTTTTCCTTTAGTGCTGGGCGGCCGAAGTTAGTCCCAGGCGCTTAAAAGTCACAGTGAAGCGTACAGTCAAGGGTTCCCGATGGGCATGACAGTGCACTCGAGTCATCAATAAATAATAAAAAATTAATTATAAATTAAATTTTCATCAGAATTCGATCAGCTCAGAACTTGCTGGTAACAATGCCCTAATGCACGTTCATGCCAAAAATCAAGGTTCTAATGTTAACGGTTCTCCTTATTTTGCCGACGAAAGGATTCGGATGGACTGACTGACTCACTCACTCATTACCGGACAATTTGCGATCTGTAGCCTACTTCGTAGGAATAAATTCCCCGACACGTCAGATATCTTTCCGCCAATACCAGGTCCAGAGATGCTAGCTGTAGTTGACGTCTATTATTTACGGAATCTAGTCCAGGAACTTCCGTATTCAAGCTGTAAGATACAAAACAAATTTCACGGATCTGTCACAAAGTCCGTCGTCACTGACCAATGTGATCGCACGGACGCAAGGTTGTTTCCTAGTAGATTCCTGCTAGATTAAATTTCTTTATTTTGTTCGCATTATTTATTCAATGATTTTAAACCCAGGTCATGGACCGTTCTTCTCACGCCGTCTTGCTCGAATTACTAAATGATTAAGTAAATTTGAAACAGCTGCCTGACCTTAATAATTCATGATATGAGGGTTGTGCATTGAAGGCAGAGGCTGATACCTCCAGCACATGCACATTGCAAATACGAAAATAATTAATGGATAAGCTAATCTTTGACATACTTAAGCTATTTGTTCATTGTTAAAATAACCATGCAAATTTGTATCTGAATATGACTGCACTCGTTGCACGGCAACCATCTCAATTTAATAGAATAATTGGAAATAACAAGGAAAATGTCTGTGCATATCCTCATATTATATTTGTGATTAGATGATATGAAGTGACTTACGTGTTACACACAGGAACTATTATTATCCTACAAAAGATTGAATCGTTGATTATGATATATCTAAACAGCATAATTATGTTCAACGCGATTTTGAGAAGTTGTTTATATGGAGTTCCCTTTACTCACATCAAAAGGAGGTGTTCGGTTTGACCGTATTTTCTTCCTTAGTGTGTTGCGTTTATAAACCGAAAATATAACTTCCTCTCGTTTACTTCAAAAGTTATTAGCTTGGGAGAGAAAATACTGAATTTTCATGTTCTCAATTTTCACCGAGAAGAGATTTGTCAAAGAAATATTACGAGTATTAGAAAATAAGCATTTGTTTGTTTTTGCAATTTTTGGTGATATTCTTGAAGGGAATTCCATTCATATATAAAATATGACACCTTTAACCAAAACGAGTCTTACTTATCGAAATGCGGTGGGTTTGATCCAAAATGATACTGAAAAATCGTTTTGGTTAAAGGTGTCATATTTTCATAATATTGAAATATGTCAAAACGCTTGTAATGCTCTGAAAGGGTGTAGTTCACCGCCATTCGGCACATGATTCCTCACGTCAATAGTTGTAACTGCTGCTTGGCCGAATGGTTAGAGTGTCGGGCTACAGATTAAAAGAAAACCAACACTTTGGTTCGAATCCCCAAATCGCTGAAAAAAATATATATATATTTTTTCCTTTTTGTCCCATCTTCATTTTGGACTTAAGGTACAATATTGACGCGAAATAAAGACAGGGAACCCCTAACGCACATAATCCAATATTTTATTATAATTCGTGAATAGAATTGCACACAAACAACTGCACTCACACAGTCAGGCCACTTGTTCAGTATTTGAATATTCTGACGATCCAGCAGAGCAAAAAATTAATTGTTACACATATGTAATTATTACATGAGGGTATTTCGTTATAGGGCAGCGGAAAGTTGTATCTATGAATTAAAAAGTTATAAGGTTAAACTTGTCTTACATCAAGGCCTTTATTAAGGAAATGACCCTCAACAAGTGATGACGCTTGCTTTCCCCAAGGGATTATGCATGTGCCAATACGTTTTGTTTTTTTTGCAGTTACTTCCTTAATTATTGTTCGCTGAACTTTTGGCAGTGATTTTTCAGTTTTCGAGTCGGGTTATATATTAATATAACTGATTATTGTTCGTAAATATCTGGGTCGTTTATGAAAATACTAATGACAACTCTATGAGAATATGAACCAGAAATTCCCATTAGGCTCGCCTCGCCTGTCTGACAAAGAGTTGGGGAATACCTGAGCATTACGTCACAATTTACCGGCCGGCTCGAAGCGAGACAATAGAGCGGCAGAGAGCGACGCTGAAGGGAAAAATATCCATCTAAAGCGAACACCTCCTTTGCACTGATCGAATACATGGAATACTCCATGTAACTCGCGATCATTACCTTAACACGCTCTATACATCATCCCTTGTTCCTGTTACATCCCCACGTTTGACAGGTCTAAATTAATAAGCCCATTACATACGCGGCGGGAGCAATTCAACATTTGGCGGGGGGGGGGGGGGGGAGAGATTAGTGGGAAACTCTTCATTTTAAGCATTTTGGCGCATTTTCAGATAAAATACTAGAGTGAATATTTTCCCAATTCCCGCCTTTCTAACTCTTTCAAGGGGGGAGGGGGCGGGATTTTCCTCAAATATAGATGTTCAGATGAAACCGTCTTCTCGTCGGTTTGAGTCGAAGTCAATTTTTAACACCTCTGCAAGAAAAGGTCACTTCATCGATTCGTATTAAAGCTGTTGCATCAATGCCAACCTGAATTGTTTGAAGTTGTGGGTGACAAACGCGGTGAGTTCTGGCGCTAATTAACGTTTTTATCGCGCTAATTACCGTTATTTAGCGAGATATTTAAGCGGATATCATATGACACTGATAATTAAAGAAAAGTGTGCATGCTGGATAGATAGAGTCAGACAGACTATACACAGGAAAAAAATTGCCACTTCGGGCATGCATTAATCTGTTCGATATGTATCGTATATCGCAAGCATGTTTGACAACAAACGAGTCCACATCAACAGGCTCAACCTAATTGCTGGCTGATGTGTTGTGATCGATACTCATGGATCTGACCAGGATATACCCCAGTTCAAGTATAGAGCGAGTTTATTTATAACACGGCGATGTTAAAGCCGGATTTTTCTCGAGAGACTTGTTGACTACATGTTGTGCTAGTCATTTCTCATAAATCAACTGTCTTGCCTATTTTTGAGAACATTTTACTTAATTTGAGAAATATCTCTGGATCACTTCGCCGGCATCTTCCAATCCGTTGTAGATAATTTCGTTACTGACGAAAGTTCATCGTATGGCTACGTTACATGCGTTTGTAATTGTTGCAATTCATAGGTACCATTATATAGTAATAAATTTTCAAGTGTTGTTTGCGAGAATAAAGAGGGGGGGGGGGGGGAGAGCCAGGGATACTGATTATTTTAAACCTGTTCGCGTGCATATAGAGCACTAAATCTTATGGAGAGACCATGTGTTCAGTAGATTTGCTAGAGGACTCCTTGCATTTGCATACAAGACCTTCTCTCTTTTATGGAAGCCGGATGCGGCCAATCTCGTCTTTTCGTTTTTTCGTTTTTTCGCCTTCAATAACGCGCGGCGCGAGAAAACGAAAAGACGAGATTGTGTCAAATTTCGCGAGAATTTGTCTTTTTCTCGTCTTTTCGTTTTCTCGTTTTCTCGTGTTTTGATAACGCGCGGCACGAAAACACGAGATTGCAAGGCGAAAAGACGAGAATGCGAGGCGAAAAGACGAGAAAACGAGAGCCAGAAATCTCGTCTTTTCGCCGCGTTTTTTCGTTTTCTCGCGTTATCAAAAGGCGAAAAAACGAGAAAACGAAAACACGAGATTCGATCCAATCTCGATTTTTCGTTTTTTCGCGTTATCAAAAGGCGAAAAAACCAGAAAACGAAAAGATGAGAAAACGAAAAGACGAGAAAACGAAAAGACGAAAAAACGAGAAAACGAAAAGACGAGAAAACGAAAAGACGAGAAAACGAAAAAACGAAAAAACGAGAAGACGAGATTCGATACAATCTCGTCTTTTCGTTTTTTCGCGTGGCGTCCATACTGCGCTGGCATTGAATTCTGCGCATGACCGGAAGCGCTTAAAGTTTGGGAAGGTGAGTATTTATGGTTTAAAATTATGGCAAAGTTTTCCCAAAATTAAGTAACAAACATGCCAATTGAATTATTTATTTGAATTTAAAAACAATGTGAATATTATCATATTTTCCACAAAATATCGCTCAGTAATATCTATTTTGTCTCTATTGAAAACGGTTGAAGAACAAGTAATTGATGGCTGAACTCAAGATAATGATATGTTTTTTATTCCTACGAAGTAGACTCTCATTTGCAAATTGTACGGTAATGAGTGAGTGAGTGAGTCAGTCAGTCCATCCGAATCTTTTCGTCGGCAAAATAAGGAGAACCATTTATATTAGAACCTTGATTTTTCAGCATGAAAGTGCATCAGGGGGCTGTTACCAGCAAGTTCTGAGCTGGCCTACTTTTTATGACAATTTCTGGTGATTTTTGATGAAAATCACTGGTGATTCTGACTTGGGCAGTGCCCATCTTATTATAGGCTGGATTTCATCTGGGGGAGTTCAGTCCGCGTCGGAGTCCTATTGCCTACCCTACTTCGTAGGTCCTGTGACGTTAGTCACACTACCCATGCTATTATAACTATTACAATTTTTTACTAAATCATACAAATCTTGTTAACAGTATGTTGAAAATATTTCAGTGTGCTACACATTTGTAGTTATAGTACAAAAAAGGTTCTGTAAGATAGGAAAAGTGGACTTAGTAAAAGTTTAAGAGCTACAATAATTTGGGAAAAATAATAATTTTAAACCACAAATACTCAACTTCAAGTGCTTCCGGTCATGCGCGGAATTGAGTGCCAGCGCACTATGGACGCCACGCGAAAAAACGAAAAGACGAGATTGTATCGAATCTCGTCTTTTCGTTTTCTCGTCTTTTCGTTTTCTCGTTTTTTCGTTTTCTCGTCTTTTCGTTTTCTCGTTTTTTCGTTTTCTCGTCTTTTCGTTTTCTCGTTTTTTCGTTTTCTCGTCTTTTCGTTTTCTCGTCTTTTCGTTTTCTCGTTTTTTCGTCTTTTCGTTTTCTCGTTTTTTCGTTTTTTGTCGTTTTTTCATCTTTTCGTTTTCTCGTTTTTTCGCCTTTTGATAACGCGAGAAAACGAAAAAACGCGGCGAAAAGACGAGATTTCTGGCCCTCGTTTTCTCGTCTTTTCGCTTTGCAATCTCGTGTTTTCGCGCCGCGCGTTATCAAAACACGAGAAAACGAGAAAACGAAAAGACGAGAAAAAGGCAAAATCTCGCGAAATTTGACACAATCTCGTCTTTTCGTTTTCTCGCGCCGCGCGTTATCAAAGGCGAAAAAACGAAAAGACGAGATTGGCCGCATCCGGCTTCCATACTCTTTAGATGCATTAGTTTGGTGATTTTTTTTAAAGCAGAAATCGCCCAAACTTGCACGAATATGTAGACAACAAAGTATACTGTCCTTCTGCGAAAAATGGATCTCTTGACATTCATAAGAATATTTCTATGAGCAAGAAAATATGCTAAACAGTCAAATTTTTCATTTCTTGGCGTTTTTGACGTTGGAATTCCCATCATAACAAAAATATGATTCCGTCAATCAAAATCATTCCAGTATGTCTTTGTCAAGGAGAGAATATTCTGCATAAGTCCGAAGTGTCATCTGTAAAGGTAATAAAAGAAAATATCGTTCAACGCGATCTGGTAAAAATACATTCAGCACTCATAAGGCTAATATGAAGCTCAATGGTGAGATACTGGCTTTGTAATGTGGAGTTCTCGCTGTTGTTCACAAACCTCTCCGTTCAAGTAATTCAATGGTAGTAATCAGGAGAACATAATTGTCACTAAATTATGGTTCATTGAATGAATAGCTTTGAAAAAATATGTTCGTTTTTGTGAGTTCATTTATTACAAAGTAAATGAGCAAAAACTGGTAAGATTACGGAATCCCTAGCGATAAGATTTTCGACACAACAATGATAAAACGCGTGTTAGGATATGGCACTCACAAGATGAACAGTATGACTATTTAAGCATAATGCCGCATTGTTGTGAACTTTTATGATCAGTCATGACATTCTCCATAGAACATGAACTGGTGGTCAACCAAGAAGGCATCAAAAGACCTTGAAATGACTTTGCTTGTAACAGTATTTCATTTTAAGATATTTTAGTATTTGTCTCATTAGCTTCAACTTGATAGCGGATTTTCAAATTTGGCCTAATCATGAGACAGGAAGTAGAAAGAAGGTTGGTGCATGGAGAACAAAAATGCCCAAACCCAATCTTGACCTTACCCTTCATAATTTGCATGTACGGAAGCCAACCATCACTTTGAACACAACTTTACAGTTCCCGTGGGTGGATACCTGGGTAATCTTGTTTCCATATAATCATTTCCCCCTTTTCGAATTTGGTAAATGGGTCCCTTGTCTCAAGATCTTGCTTGGGATGTTTTTTTTGTGCCGATCCGCCTCTAGGTGGCACTAGATGTGGGCCAAAATTGCATTTTCAAACAGTAACTTTTGAAAACCTGAAGGATTCTTTCCAAATTTGGCGTGTAGGTACCTTTCGGCAAGATCTGGCTTGAAATTGTTTTTTTTGTGCCGATTCGAGTACGGGTGCCACCACCTGGGGGCTAAGATAAAAAACATTTCCAGACAATAATTTGGTTATAATTTGGTGTGTGGGTACCTCGCCTCAATACCTCGCTTGGCATTGTTTTTTCACACCGATCTGCGTTTATCTAGCGCAACCTGGTGGCCAATTTAACATTGCGTTTCCGAACAAAAACGTGACGCGACCTGTGGACCAAGTTATTTTTTTGGTAAAACTGAACAGATTAATTCTCTATTTCCAGTGTCTTAAAATCTTGACCAAGTTCTCGGCTGGGGTTGTTTTTCATTCCAATCCACCAAAAGGCCTGTGAGTCAGGCTAAAATTGCGTTTCTGGACAGTAACTTTGTAAACCTGAACTGTTTCTTTCCAAATTTAGTATTGAGTATCACTCACGGTATCGTTTGGATGGTTTTGGGCCGAATCGCTTATATGTGGCACCACCAAGGGGCACTGTCAAAAGTTTTACGTTATTACTGTCTTCAGAAATAAATTGAATGTTTCCTTTACTTAACAGACAAACGGGATGCATCCTCGATCGTATTCGATCGTCTGTATCGTGCGCTTATTCCTGTGCTGTATTATAAAACATGGCTTACGATGTCCGGCTTACTCTGATGTGATGTGATAATTCAGGGAAAGGGACAAAAGGTATTTGACGAAGGTGGTGAGTTCATTTATTACAATTTAAATGACCATGAAAATAGAGACATGTTATTTGTTATATCTGTTTGACAAAGACAGTTAAGTCAACCTGTTGCAGGATCTCTTCTACCTGCGCTTGCCTTCCAGAGAGCAAAGCTGCCACACCAGGACATGAACGAGAAATCACTCAATTCGTCAGCGATAATGCTGATAAATCAACAAGGCCTAGGCAGTGGAGTTAAGGAATCGCCGATATGGATTCATCTGCACTCCATTGCTATCATCGAATGGACATCAGTGTGTACACAGGGAAGGATATCGATGATGTTTGGGTACTTTGTCATTATTATTTATTATTCAGAATTCATCGAATAGCCATTTAACACCGGCATTCGTATTTGGGATGCAACTGCATAATGTCATCATTTGGCCATATCCAACTGTAACCTCCCTCTTTTCACTGATCCAATATATCTAGACATCATAATATATTGTTCATGTTCAAACCGTACAGTGCTCTTGTGGGTAGTATTCGAATGTCAACTGAATACTAATAATACAGGAAAACAGAGATTTGTAATTGAACATCCATACCTTCCCCGCTTTTAAATGACATTTACAAGCAGGGAATGGTTCACCAATTCCTTATGGATAACATCAGCCAATCCACTTCAAATTTGTTGTACATCTCTAGGCGAAGACCCCTATTGATTTTCATCTCAGACCGAAACAGGGAACTTGCTTTTCCTAACAAGGGTGAGTGAGTGAATAGGATTGAACGTCACTTTCAACATTGTTTCACTCATATCGCGACGAACCAACTAGGCACCACCCAGTCAAGTTGCGTTCCTGCTGCTTCAAAGAAGAAATCTATGAAGCAGCATGGAACCAAACACCCTCCATCCACCCTACGAAACACTGAGGACAGCACACAAGACAGAGACAGGATGCTTATATGATGCAATAAAGACAAGTGATATTACCGTGCATTAGGCAGTATATGCAAATTGTTTGAATCTGCGGAAAGTAGCTGTCACTGTCGAGTGTCAAAACAGTGACTGCCCATTGGTTCTATGTATGACCTCTACTGATTTGCATAATTCTCATTCGCATATTCAGTAATTGGTTCACAGCTATGGTTCATTACTACTCACTCATTCATGTCGGTATTATGGCCACATAAGGGTCTTAGTGTCGCATTGGCCCATGTATACATTTCCCCCATATATACGAATGAACTTTCCCAGAAACACTGATTTTAAAAAATCATCACTGACAAGTGGAGATATGGATGACTTCTCATTATATCCCTACATTTGGTTTTCGGAAGGAGTTCCCAAATTCTTTCCAAATTTGATATATGACTAACATGCCTCAATATGTTGTTTGTCATTACTTTTCTTCCTTGTATTTCCATAGGTGACATCACCTGGGCATCGACTTCAAATTTCGTACCTGGACAACACAATTATAACGATTAAACCGATTCTTTCCAAATTGGTATGTGCATGTAGCCAAAGGTGGCGTTACACGAGTTCATCGGTAAGGGTTGATTACAGATAATAAAATTTGAACAATTGAATGGAATCTTTCCATATTTGATATGTGGATGTCTTGCCACAGGATGTCACTTGGGATTGCATTCCGTGTACATACCCGCATGTGGTGCCATCTGGAGGCCAACTGGAATTTCGTTTTCTGAAAATACTACTTAACGGAGTCTTTCCAAAGTTGGTGTGTGTATATTCCCGCGATAAAAAAAGCAAGAAAAAAAAATCGAATTCATCTTTATATTAATTTATGCTACTAATATTTTTCTTCTGATTTAAAGTATTTTTGAACAGTACATCAAAGTATATATCCTTTTCACTAGCATTTCACAGCACAGAGTTTGACACAAATCAAATTGTGTCAGTGCAAGATGGACCTTGTATCCCTTAAACAGGGCACACATATTTTGGTAAAGAAAAGAAACTATATTATCTGATTAAAGAGATTAACATCCACCAGCAAATTATTACAGCACTGATTGGCGATTTTAACCATGACTCACAAGGCAACCGACCCCTGAAATCCATAGAAAAGTCTATTAAACGTGGATGAAGACAATTTAATTCATTGACAACAAATCCAGAAAATTCAATTCGTTGACAACAAAGCCCAGCTCTATCTCGTTGACCAAATTCAGAACCATCTCACTGGAAATTTCCTCTTCACCAGACAAAACCACAGATCCCGAAATAAATAGAAAATGAAGGAGAGGCCACTAGTAGGTGCTTGGGGAATGGTGTTAGTTCGGTTTCGTTGCGAGTTAACTCCAGGCCTCAAATCACGCTGCCCAAAGGGACAATATGCGTGCTTCTGCACCTCTTATTCAAAGTAGACAAAAGGAAAACGTGTTACGCCATGTGTACGGGCGCGCATCACTCAAGGTCTGCAGCTGGGCAACACATGTGAAACATTTTGACAGTTTGTAGTGCAGCTCCAGAGCTCGGGTCTGAATGTGATGCGTCAAGGGAAGCTTTCCTGTGGAATCATATGGTTACGTTTTAATCGTCAGACGTCGTCAAGTTTTCTCGCTTCTTGCATATCGCTTCAATTCGAATCAAGCTAATTCAAACAGCCGTAAATATCTTTGAAGTGAGTATAAAGTTTTCAGTGGTCTGTCAGTCTGACATTTGTTGCTCCAGCTGGCGACTATAATCCAATTCAGACGCACTGCAGAATACATTTAAGCAGATATTATAAGATATTGAGACGAACCGATGGGGTGGGTGGTCTAGAACGCAATAACTCGTGATAGCGCCAGGGAAGAGAAATCTTTATGTTAGTAATGACTGTAAAATCGTGATCTTGGATCAGCATAAAATAATAAGATAAAGAGGATATAAAATTTAACGACAATGGATTTATTGAATAAAGACACAGATGAATGATTAATCAACTGGACGTAAGTAAAGCTTTATATAACAAATGAAGAGAATCCTAAAACTACAGAACGTTCGGATCGAATTTCCAATCTGATCCGATGTTGTACGGATCTACGTACTTAAAACTTTATTAAATAACAGAAAAGTTTGATCGACCTAAAATTAGGTACGCGTATGCCAGAACAATTAAAATTAAGTTTGGAATTAATGAATAGCAAAGTGAAATAACAATATGAACACGACATCTAATTCAAGTCTGATAACATTCAATATAGAATATTCCACACACAATGGAATATAGCCATCACGGACTTTGGTTAGAGGTTATGTCTGATATATACCGCGAAGATGGATGACATCGACATTCAACATGACTTAAAATCAGAAATCCAAATCGATACGAATAAGAAACAAAACTGTTGGAACACCACATTTCATTACAATATGAACAAAAACAGACAATATGCCATCAGTATCAGAGATTATAACACAAATAAATAATGACTAAGTCTGGTAATTCACGGAGTGTCGAATGTAAAGCAAACAAGCAATAGAACATCGATCAGTCAAGATAGTTTTTCCATACATGTATATACAAATAAACGTTACTGAGGCAATTTTGATGTAGTTATACTATTGGCAATCAGACATACATTTGATACAGTTATATTATGTACTCCCTTGGTCGCGGTAAACGGCAATAATTACACTGTCTGAGTAAAGGCACAAATGCAGTTAATATCGGACTTGATGTTGCCTAGATATGTGATAGATGATACCGGTATAATTATGTCCGTCCGGGGATGGCGTCATGACGTTGCCTAAATGTGGGTATGATATTGCTTTGCTAATGTCCGGCAATGGTTGGCGTCAAGGCGTTGCCTGGATATGTGATAAATGATACTGGTACAATTATGTCCACCTAGCGCTGGCAGCATTGCGTTACGTCATTAGAAAAAACGCGGATGAGTGTAGGTCAAGTCTGTAGGACGTTGGGCTGGCTTATTGAGGACGTCTTTGATTTGAGGAGGTTCAACACACATCTATCAGCTATGTCCAGTGATCCGTCGCAACAGTTCTCGTCTTACATTGTGCAAACTTCTGCTTTCCACCTTCGATCCCTGAAATGAGCCATTGAAAAAAATTAATTATTCAACTGTAAATACAGTACTATATTTTATGCCTGAGCAAAATTAAATTGCATGTAATGTTCGCAAATTACTGTACGGTATCCATGTTCTTTTCGACAAGTTTTCGCTAATCGTTTGCCCTCCTTGAACGGTGGGTGTTATCGAAGTTCTGTATACGTTCTGGGAGCCCACATTGGGCAAGCGATTCCTGGAGTCCAAAGATGGCTGATTAAACTTATTTTTTCTCGAAATATAATGGAACATGTGCTGGAAATCTTATTAGGTTTCATTTACAGGAAATGCTGTATCTTCATCAGGAACAGGAAATAGCTGCGTGATCAATTAATGTCCTTTTCCACATTTTGCAACTGAAGATTCTGATATCAAGCCACAAATTTTGAGAAAAAATTACATGTATCATTATTTTTGGGGACAGAAAGATTTTTTTGTCACTTATTGCTTTTTTACCGAGAGACAGAGATATCTGTCTATAAAGCCATCATGAGTCGACAGTACTGGATCCCAAGGTAACAGGTGAATATTTACTCTCACTCGAAAACAGCTGTAATAGTCACATTTCAGATGGTCATCTGTCACAGTAGTTCCCTCTAGCTTCTTGTTTGAACCCTTACGGGGCCCACAAATAAGGTTTTCCTCTGGCCTAAGTTACTGTACAGATCGAAGTGAGTGCGCGGGATCGTATATCTGGCTACATCAGATATGAAAACCCTTATCAAATCAGTAAGTTCAAACTACTAATTTACTTAAAATTGCATCGCTGAACGATGAAAGCGCCCATTCTATTGGGGCGCCATCATTCAACGTTTGGCCAATCCAGGCGCCCGTTAGACTGCCCCGTAGCAGACTGGGTATATGTAGTTTGCTCAGAACATAATATAAGTGTCTTGCTCGTCATTCAATATTCAGCCGTCATCCATAATTGGATTAGTACCAAATTAATAAAGATAAAGAACATAAAACCTAGCTAGATTACGCCAGGAGGGAAGCGGTCAACAGTTTTCAATGATGCCGGTAGGACATCATGATGTTCCAAAAATATCAAATCGGTATTGCTGATCAGTATTCCATAGATACATAAGTCCCGTAGAGCTGCTTTCAGGTGCTATCACTTTACATGCCCTATTCGTCCATCCAAATTGTGAGATGCCAAAACACCAATGGGAAATAACATCCATCCCAGACTTATCTGTATTTATTCATGATATATCTAGGAGTATAGATGAGAGGCATGCTTTTGTATTACTACTCTCACAGATAGAATGAATAAGACAATCAATGGTCTACATTTACTTATGTTAAGCAATATATAGTGTACTTACTCTCTATGATTGTTGTGTTCACTGACGAACCCGACGAGGACATAGTTGAGTGGTACGTAGTAATTCATGCGCTCGTCATAAGCGTTGATATACGAACTTAGATAACAAGATCCAAAATTTCGACTGATATTGCAACATTGGAAACTGAATATTCTGTCCTCTCTATGGTTGTCGTGGCGGCTCCTCACACCGGTTAGGACACTGTTGCCATGGCAACGGAAGGCCAACAATTGATCCCACTGGTTGACGTCATTGAACCACTGACAAGAAGATAGATGCGTGCCTGATGGGACAGATTTACACGAGTATTGCCAAAGCCTATCTTCACGATGATTGTTGTGAATGCTCTCAATATGGTGGATCAGTTGGTTGTTCGGACATATCATAGTCAAGGGTCCATCCCAGCCATTCTGCCAGGCGTCGGTGGTGTGGTGACACACAAGGACCAGAACTGCAACAACGACAGAGCTTATGAAGCCGGCGAAGGACATAGTGAGACTGAAAGAAATGTGGAACATGTAAATCAGTAATGTTCAGCAACAGAACATGCGTGACAAAAAATTCTGGTATCGTTCGTATCCACATGATGGAGTTTTCCCCTAAGCTACCGCGCAATTACGGGGAGCTTCCTCTGGTCAAGTTAGGGCTATCCCGCTCTCTAAAATGGAGGTCAAAAGGTCGTTTTTCCTCAATAAGTCAGTTTACATAATGAATTCAGCAAAATCCTATTGAGGCGCACAGAGACATATATATCCCATCAAATGGTGGTTAGAAATAAATTGTCATCTATCAATTTCGCATAATAATAGGCCAAATATTTGTCGCGCTAATGAAACAACATTGACTGGTTCTTCAAATGGCAAATTAATTTTAGGACATGAGACAATAGATACAGTAGATTATTTCGCCTGGATTTTTGAATAAAAAGTTATTGAGCAAAACGACCTTGTTTACCTCTATTTTCGAGAGCGGGATATCCCTAACCTGCTGACGCGTATTCGGCCTCTCTCTTGAGAGGTTTGTTTCAGGCCACTGGTAAATATATCCTCGATATAGAGGAAATATTTTTCATACGGCATTCTGTTTCAAGCCCTTTTCCATTACCCGTGTTATGTTGCGTTAATTGACAGGTTTGAAAAAGTTGGAAGAATCTCCAACGAGGCGTCAGTCCCAGAGCAATGAAAAACGTTGTTAGCCATAAAATAGCCTCATATTAAATTGAGGACTTTGATTGGATAATATTTGATTTGATAGAAAGGCACGTTCATGGGCGTTACAAATACATTGTAGCGTGTTACCTGTAAACACACGTGTTTTGTAGAATTGCGCGAATGTGTGCAACGTGGGTTGATTACAGCTTTAATATAATATGCAAAAATTACACTGTGTCGCAGTAGCCTCGGAGATATCACAAAAGAAAGAATCACAGATGCCAATCGACAGCTGGGGGTTCGCTCTGCTATAGTGGAGATGTTCACTGTGCAGTAGTCGGAGTCTTACTTATTTTTTTATTCATTTTTGTAAAATAAGGCTTTTTCAAAAACCGATCATTTCAAAGCCCGTTTCTTGTCATTCACCAAACGCTATACAGTCGATCTTCTCGTCGTGGATAATCGCTATATAAATGATACAGTGAAGGATATATATCCACTTTCACTGGATTTTTACAAAAATGAAGCGGTCCTTCTCTCTCGTCCGAAAAAGAGATGATTACAATTCGACAAACTATCCCTTAAGCTAATCCTTTCTGGGTAATATCCCAGTGGGACCCGTGTACGGCGTATACATATCTCTTCTAGTAGCGTTTGCTAGACCCTGTGTTAAATGTGAAGATTTTAATCCACGACCCAAAACTGTATTGCACAAACTTATCAAACAGGGCTATACCACTAAGCGCCCTCCGCTCAAAATTTCTCAAATTTGGCGTTACATATCACTTGCTTATAGCCCAATACGAGCGTAGCGTGAAAGATTTCTGGCGTTACGTTTCGTAACTCCGAACGGATTTGATATTGGAACATCGCGATGTCTTGCAGGCATCATTGAAAACGGCCAGCTACTTCTCTCTTGCAGGAAACTAGACTATGTATATATATATACTATCATTACTTTTTTCTTCTTTTTTTTTGTTCTTTTTCTAGCTTTTTATTTGGTGCTAATGCTGTTGTATGGAATATAGAATAGGTATTTTGATTATGGACGCGAAAATACTTTAATCGGTGACGGCTGGATATTGTTGACGGACTAGACGCTTGTATGGTAAGAAATGTCGGTAAAATAATATGGTCTACAAAAGTTAAAGTTCGAATGTCTAGTAGAGTAATGAGGGACTTCTGCAATTCTCGTAAAGATAGAATGCATGCAAGTCGGCAATACGCTTAGATGGTGGACAAATTTGTGAGTTAACAGACTTGTGTGGTAGTCATTTAAATATAGGAGAGGAAGAATATTCATTTTAGAGAATATAGGGCCTGTGTGTTTTCATTTTGCAAGAAAGTTATATTATCCTATTACTCTTTTGACGCATTATTAGGGAATGTAAATGCGTATGATAAGTATTACACCAAACTAAGTTGCAATAGGAAATATATGGATGAATTAACGAGTAATATAAAATAAATTAGGTCGTTTTATTCAAATGTTCTTTGATATGATTAATAATTCCAATATTCCTCTGTACATTGTTGGATAGTTCTGTAATATGTGTTGTCCTATTCAATTTATCGTTGAAATGGATCCACAGAGATATGAAGTTATCTACATGCTCAGTATTATTTCCGGATATGCTGATTTTAGTCCAGGTATGTGCCGACATCTTTTGTTTGATTTTGTGAACATGAACATTCTTTAAATTTAATATTAGTCGATTACACTGAAACCAACAATTAATTACAAGTCAGTCGAGTTCTTTATAAATAGTTTCAGATAAAGCAAACCAGATCCATCCAGATAAGTGGGCACATGTATCATCTGCGTAGAGAATGGTATTCAGTATGGCTAAGGGTGCATGATTCAACCTCTCAAGTATAGCGCAGAAAGTTTGGTATTGGGGGGTGTGCCCCACATGTTAAAATAATTGGATATAAATGTTATCTAATTTCTAAATAACATTAGTGTCTAATTTAGGAGGTGTGCCATTATTCATTCTGTTTGACTAGTAAATCTACGTAAATCTAGATTCCGAACTTCCTCTGTGTTGAAGCCGTGTCGGCCGAATGGCTTAGAGCGCTTGCATTTACTGTTGGTGATTTTTTGCCAAATTCTTAGAGCGCGGGACTGGTCCAGCACAAGTATTTGTGCTTTACCAAGAAAACGGTTTCCCGCAAATGGATATAATGAATGTTACCTACTTTCTAAATGGCATTATAAATCAGTTGGATCTGTTTATATTCAAGAAGTTGTTTGCACTCCACTACCCTCTCCAAAGGTAAAGGTCACTTTACATGATTTGCCTCAAAGCTCATGCAGAAATGTACCGAAACAAAGATAATCGCTGGATATTTTGAGCAGATGGATAACATTTTCTAGAAATAATTACCCGGAGAAAGATACATGTAGATGTACTTACATTTTTCCAAATTACTCGAGGAATGGACAAGTCTAATGGTCTGCTCCGTTTCTCTCTTCAGCGTTCTGTTGAATCTCTTGATTTTGTGTCTGGATTTATACATAAATTCCCTGCCACGTCAGATATCTTTCTGCCAATACCAGGTCCAGAGATGCTCGCTGTAGCTGACCTGTATTATTTACAGGATCTAGTCCAGGAATTTCCATATTCAAACTGAAAGCTACAAAACAAATTTCACGGATCTGTCCCAGAATCTCTCTCCACTGACCAATGTGATTGGACGGATGTCAAGTTTGTTCCCTATTAGATTCCGGCTAGATTAAGTTTCTTTATTTTGCTCGCGTTTTTAATTCGGTATCCCTAAACCCAGGTCACATGGATCGTTTTTCTCGCGCCGTCTTGTTCGATTTACTACATAATTAAGAATATTTGAAGCAGCTGTCCAACCTTAATAATTCGCGATGTGAAGGTTGTGCATTAAAGGCAGAGAACGACACCCTAGTACATGTACATTGCAAACACGAAGATAATGAATAATCTAATTTTTGGGGTACTTATAGTATATATTCATTGTTAAAATAGCCATGCATATTTGTATTCAAATATGACTACAGTTATTGCACGGCAACCGTCTCAATTTATTTTAATATTTGGAAATAACAAGGAAAATGTCTGCGCATGAGAAGGAGAGCAAGCCTGGCGACCCTCATATTATATTTATGATCAGATGCAACAGAGTGGCTTACGTGTAACACACAATAACTATTATTATCCAACATTATATCAAATCATCGATTACGATATATCTAACCAGCATAATTCTGTGCAACGCGATTTTATTAAGTTGTTTATATAGCTCCCACTTTTCATATCCCGATTATCACTGATCGAATACGCTATGTAACTCGCGATTATAGTTGACCATCCCTGCCATAATTCGTCATTTTATACCATGGTATGGAATAATATATACCATGGTACAAAATAACGATAGGTTGACTGTAAATATTTTGTACCATGGTATAACTTCCTCTATGCATGATCCCTTGTTCCTGTCACAACCCCAAGTCTGGATTAATCCCTATTTCTTCAAATTCTTCATAAGGCAAGTTAAACTTCAGGCACCTGCACCAAAGCATTCTTCAAATTTCACTAGCTGTCTTTTCAGTTCTTCAGATATATAACATATCCATGCCGTAGTATTTAGCCTCAGTTGACATGAAGATGTTTTTTCTGCTTCTTAGTCTAAGAATGCTGTTCGAAAAATCAGAAGTATAGGATAAGTCCATTAATATATGTGATACGTATAGTATATCGCAAGTATGTCTGACAACAAAGGAGTAAACAACTGCAGGTTCAACCTAATTCCTGGCTGATCCTCGATCTGACCAGGATATACCTCAGTTCAAGTGTGGGGCGAGTTTATTTACAAGACGGCGATATTTAAGCCAGATTGACCTGGAGAGAATTGTTGACTACATGATGTGCTGGTCATTTCTCATAAATCAAATATGTGTTTGACTGTTTTCGAGAAATATCTGACTACATTTAAGAAATATATATATCTTTAGATATAGCCATCTTTCAATAACTTTCGTTACAAAGGAAAATTGATCGTTTTGCTGCGTTGCATGAACGTGCTCGTGTTCTTTGCAATGAATAGGTACTATTATACAGTAATAAATTAAGGTGTATATCTTCTAGTGTTGTTGGTGGGAATGGAATGAGGAGGTGGGAAATCGTGGGTTGCACCAGAAGAGTCTCCTAGCCAGGGATACTGATTATTTTAAACCTGTTCGCGTGCATATAGAATATAAAATTTTATGGATATATGAAATTTGAATTTTCGGTAGATTTCCTAAATTCGAGAACATTTCACACGACTGTAGGTTTCGAGATGTTTGCAAAATACTGACACCTGATCCATAATTCATATTTGAGTGAAACTAGCGAGTTCGTACATTGCAAAGGCCATATTCTTTTCATTAGTATTAAGTGACTTAAGGTTAAGATGTCCATAACAGGTTTCAATTTTTCAGAACATATATTTTGTCGAAATATTAAAGTGCATTATTCACGCTGAGGTGAATAACAACAAAAAAATAGCGAAAATATGATTCAATACTTCAAATTAGCGTTTAAAATTGAGTTATTGGGTGGCTTGATATATCCACTTAAGACTGGATTAGCGGTCGAGTACTGCAGGTCATCAATGCATTACCAGGCCTGGTTGGGGGAGGGGGAGGGGTGGGGAGGGAGATCAAAATGGCTCCCTTCCAAACTTATTGCGCTATCACCGGAACGACAAAAAAATGAGAGCTGACACTCAGTGACTTTATCGTAGATCATATTGGGCATTTTGTGCCTATTTGCATACCCCCATCCCCGCTCCCCTGTGTAGAAGATCATGGGTAAATTCAAGATGGGAGCCACGTGAGGGATCAGAAAAATAATATTTTCGTCATTTTTCTTCAAAATTTCTGCTTTTCCGTGATGAAAAGTGGGTTTAAGCTATTTTATTTCGCATCACATTAAAATTGATGAATTTTCACGCAGTTTTTTGTGGAGAAACTGCATAAATGAAAAATTTGAAAATTTGACGGAGAAAATCGACCAAAAAATTCCGTTTTTAATAATGACGTCACTTTGACGTCATCAAAATGGACGTCTTGAATTTTTTTTTGATAGAGCTTGACACAAGGATCTAGTGTAGTGAGTTTCAGCTCCGTAGCCCAAAGGGCAAGAAAAATAATTAAGGGGGGGATAATGGGGGGGAGGGGGGTGTGACTGGGTGCAAATTCGCCCCTTCCCTAGCCTGGAAATGTTCAGATAGGGTTAACACATGATGATCAAATGATTAAGTAATTAAGTCTTTTTAAACTGTGTAAGAAACAGTATTGCATATTAAGTAATATTCAGACTGAGCTCTGAGACATTTAACTTAGTTGGAAAAACTATATCGGTCATAAAATGAAGACGAGAGATCCTGAAGGATCTTGGCGCCCACCATTGTCCGATAATTGTAAGCTAATGACAAGAGGATCTTTTTGTCCATTGTTACTAAGAACAAACGATGATTTGTAATTTTGTTTACAGAATTCGGAATCTGAGCGAAAAAGAGACACTGGAAAACAACAAGATATCATCTTTCTAAGTTTAAGGAGTTTCAAGATTTCTAGAAACTGTACTTATGTCGGTTGTTATAGTACAAGAGAAAAGTTAGTCTAAAGTGAATGTCCGGAGGATCCTTCGTCTTCGTTTTGTAGTATTTTTTTTTGCACGTGCTATCATTGGGTACTGGAAGCGAAGACAAATCTGTTCGACCCTTTGGCATGAGCTATGAAACATACTTAAGATTTTATAATTAGGAACGAATTCTATTCCGTTTACTGGGCTAGTTTGATATATCTCTTTTAAGATACCATGCTCGAAAATAGTAAGATGGTACAATACTTAATACTGAAGGGATCCGCGCAGTAATGTTGAAACTTCGAAAGTGTCTGAATCCTGATGAAACACGCAGTAGTCTACAGTTGTCGAGTTGTAACGTTGTGTCACAAGAGTGACGTCCCTTCACGTAGCCGACCCGCCGGCAGACAAAACAGTGGGGCAGTTCACTGGACTAAAGAAAACTGATTTAAAATTTGAAGAAATACATTTTAATTCCGAATTATTTGAACCTCTTGATATGGAAGGTGAAGGTATGGATATTCTCTATAGTCATTATATAGAATATGTCCCACCGTTTGATCCGCAGACTCGTGTGATGCAACGTCACAACTCTGGAATACCATTTTTCGAATCAGACCAAACAAGGTAGCTTGCACAACTAGCCCCCATGTGGGACCTGTGTACAAAATTTCAGAAAGATCCATGAAGTAGTTCCTGAGAATTCACGATAATTATGTTTCAAGGGGAAATCCAAGATGGGCGCCTGGTGGCCATATTGGATTTTCGAATCGGACCAGAAAAGGGTATTTTGCACAACTAGACCCCAACGGGAACCTATGTATCAAATTTGAGAAAGATCCATGCAGTACTTCCTGAGAAATCACGATAACAAAGTTGCATGGGGAGATCCAAGATGACCGCCTGGTGGCCATATTGGATTTTCGAACCGGAAAGAAAAAGGTATCTTGCACAACTAGGCCCCAAGGGGAACCTATGTACCAAATTTGAGAAAGATCCATGCCGTAGTTCCTGAGAAATAGCGATAACAAGGTTTCACGGGGAAATCCAAGATTCCCGCCTTGTGGCCATATTGGATTTTCGAATCGGAAAGAAAAAGGTATCTTGCACAACAAGGCCCCAAGGGGAACCTATGTACCAAATTTGAGAAAGATCCATGCCGTAGTTCCTGAGAAAT
Organism: Hanleya hanleyi; assembly: GCA_036873755.1. Taxonomy (NCBI): domain Eukaryota; kingdom Metazoa; phylum Mollusca; class Polyplacophora; order Lepidopleurida; family Hanleyidae; genus Hanleya; species Hanleya hanleyi. The sequence continues at coordinate 2,798 of JAVTVY010057110.1, read as the reverse complement.
AGCGATAACAAGGTTTCACGGGGAAATCCAAGATTCCCGCCTTGTGGCCATATTGGATTTTCGAATCGGAAAGAAAAAGGTATCTTGCACAACTAGACCCCAAGGGGAACCTGTGTACCAAATTTGAGAACGATCCATGCAGTAGTTCCTTCGAAATGGCGATAACAAGGATTCATGGATAAATCCAAGATAGCTGCCTGGTGGCCATATTGGATTTTCGAATCAGGCCAAAAAAGGTATCTTGCACAACTAGACCCCAAGGGGAACCTGTGTGCCGAATTTGAGAAAGATCCATGCAGTAGTTCCCGAGAAATAGCAATAACAAGGTTTCATGGGGAAATCCAAGATGGCCACCTTGTGGCCATATTGGATTTTCGAATCGGTCCAGAAAAGGTATCTTGCACAACTAGACCGCAAGGGAAACCTGTGAACCAAATTTGAGAAAGATCCATGCAGTAGTTCCTGAGAAACCGCGATAACGAGATTTCATGGTGAAATCCAAGATGGCCGCCTTGTGGCCATATTGGATTTTCGAATCGGACCAGAAAAGGTATCTTGCACAACTAGATCCCAGTGGGGAACCTGTGTACCAAATTTGAGAAAGATCCATGCAGTAGTTCCTGAGAAATCTCGATAACAAGGTTTCATGGGGAAATCCAAGATGGTTGGCTGGTGGCCATATTGTATTTCGAATCGGACCAGAATAGGTATCTTGCACAACTAGACCCCAAGGGGAACATGTGTACCAAATTTGAGAAAGATCCATGCAATACTTTCTGAGAAATGACAATAAAGTTTCATGGGGAAATGCAAGATGGCTGCCTGGTGGCCATATTGGATCTTTGAATGGAACCAGAAAGGTATCTTGCACAACTAGACCCCAAGGGGAACCTGTGTACCGAATTGAGAAAGATCCATGCAATACTTCCTGAGAAATCACGATAAAGTTTCATGGGGAAATCTAAGATGGCCGCCTGGTGGCCATATTGGATTTTCGATTCAGACCGAAAAAGCTATCTTGCACAACTAGACCCTAAGGGGAAGCTGTGTACCAAAGTTGAGAAAGATCCATGCAGTAGTTCCCGAGAAATCGCGATAACAAGGTTTCATGGGGAAATCCAAGTTGGCTGCCTGGAGGCCATATTGGATTTTCGAATCGGACCAGAAAAGATATCTTGCACAACTAGACCCCAAGGGGAACCCGTGTACCGAATTTGAGAAAGATCCATGCAGTAGTTCCCGAGAAATCGCGATAACAAGGTTTCATGGGGAAATCCAAGACGGCCGCCTTTTGGCCATATTGGATTTTCGAATCGAACCAAAAAGGTATCTTGCACAACTAGACCCCAAGGGGAACCTGTGTACTAAATTTGAGAAAGATCCATGCAGTACTTCCTGAGAAATCACGATAACAAAGTTGCATGGGGAGATCCAAGATGGCCGCCTGGTGGCCATATTGGATTTTCGAACCGGAAAGAAAAAGGTATCTTGCACAACTAAGCCCCAAGGGGAACCTATGTACCAAATTTGAGAAAGATCCATGCCGTAGTTCCTGAGAAATAGCGATAACAAGGTTTCACGGGGAAATCCAAGATTCCCGCCTTGTGGCCATATTGGATTTTCGAATCGGAAAGAAAAAGGTATCTTGCACAACTAGACCCCAAGGGGAACCTGTGTACCAAATTTGAGAACGATCCATGCAGTAGTTCCTTCGAAATGGCGATAACAAGGATTCATGGATAAATCCAAGATAGCTGCCTGGTGGCCATATTGGATTTTCGAATCAGGCCAAAAAAGGTATCTTGCACAACTAGACCCCAAGGGGAACCTGTGTGCCGAATTTGAGAAAGATCCATGCAGTAGTTCCCGAGAAATAGCAATAACAAGGTTTCATGGGGAAATCCAAGATGGCCACCTTGTGGCCATATTGGATTTTCGAATCGGTCCAGAAAAGGTATCTTGCACAACTAGACCGCAAGGGAAACCTGTGAACCAAATTTGAGAAAGATCCATGCAGTAGTTCCTGAGAAACCGCGATAACGAGATTTCATGGTGAAATCCAAGATGGCCGCCTTGTGGCCATATTGGATTTTCGAATCGGACCAGAAAAGGTATCTTGCACAACTAGATCCCAGTGGGGAACCTGTGTACCAAATTTGAGAAAGATCCATGCAGTAGTTCCTGAGAAATCTCGATAACAAGGTTTCATGGGGAAATCCAAGATGGTTGGCTGGTGGCCATATTGTATTTCGAATCGGACCAGAATAGGTATCTTGCACAACTAGACCCCAAGGGGAACATGTGTACCAAATTTGAGAAAGATCCATGCAATACTTTCTGAGAAATGACAATAAAGTTTCATGGGGAAATGCAAGATGGCTGCCTGGTGGCCATATTGGATCTTTGAATGGAACCAGAAAGGTATCTTGCACAACTAGACCCCAAGGGGAACCTGTGTACCGAATTGAGAAAGATCCATGCAATACTTCCTGAGAAATCACGATAAAGTTTCATGGGGAAATCTAAGATGGCCGCCTGGTGGCCATATTGGATTTTCGATTCAGACCGAAAAAGCTATCTTGCACAACTAGACCCTAAGGGGAAGCTGTGTACCAAAGTTGAGAAAGATCCATGCAGTAGTTCCCGAGAAATCGCGATAACAAGGTTTCATGGGGAAATCCAAGTTGGCTGCCTGGAGGCCATATTGGATTTTCGAATCGGACCAGAAAAGATATCTTGCACAACTAGACCCCAAGGGGAACCCGTGTACCGAATTTGAGAAAGATCCATGCAGTAGT
>JAVTVY010057109.1:0-32042 GCA_036873755.1 Hanleya hanleyi | reverse complement strand
TTCGCCTATACTCGTTTGGGTAGGTGGAATAGTCCACAAATCCAATTCACTGTTGGTAGACGGACACGACTCGGAGTGAATGTATGCCATTATGCGAAGATGTCTCTCCTACTATGACTTCTCTTCTTTTTCTTCTTCTGGGGCGTAGTCCTTCTCCTCTGGGGTGTTGGACGTTGAATGAATGGGGGCAGTGTCGGTCTTTGTCTTTTAAGGGCTTTGGCGATCAAAACGCTGCCCGCTTCTTTAGCCCGGCGTTTCAAGGCTTGTCGGGGTGCTGTGCCTTCCATCACATCCCCGGCCACGCGCAATCCACTGCGTACCGCTTGTTTTCCCACCGCTTTCACACCCCGTGTCACCATGGGTAAAAACGTTTTCACAATGCTGCCCAGTATGTTCCCCAATCCGTGACCGCGTTGCATGCGTGCCCCGCTAAACATGGGCAAGTTTCCGCCCGTTTGTTTCTTGTAGTAGTCGGTATAGCTGGGCGTATGGCACTGGTAAGGCACGTACATTATACGAAGTGAGGAGAGCGAGCTTGTCGGAAAGCAAGTGTCAGCACCACTTTTCCTCGTTCGAATGGGATCGGACGTCCCCTGTCATCTCTTATATCCACCGTGATCGTGCTGATATCGGTATGTCGTACGGGCAGGTACATGATATGGTTGAAACTCTCGGTGGCTTGTTCGCCATACGTCTTGGTAATGGGTACCACCCGTAACAGAGGTGTGTTCACATCACCCACAATATGGCTGTCCACGGCGTCCGAGTAGACGTACAGTGCGTACATACCTACTTTCATATCCATCAAATAATCCCCTCGACAATGGTGGCCCCCTTGTAGACGGAGTGAGGCATCCTTAACATTTGCTGTAGCATAGGACTGAGTTTCACATTCGCGTTAGCGGTCAGCATGATAGAGCTCCTGTCGTTGTGTACGTCGACATCGAACAATATCTCTCTCTTGATGTTCAAGGATATCAGGTGTGTTGCAGCACCCGTGCTGAACTTTAGGGCCTTGTACTCCATCATGCCATTCAGACCCTGTATGAACGTCTGCGGTGTATCGTATTGGCCTTGGGAGAGAATGAGTTTGTAGACTTTATCTTCGTAGGTCACTTCGTACCATACTTCTCCGTCTTGTACATTGTACCATGAATAAGGGTATTGAATATCCACCAGTCCACATTCCCAGCGTCCCGGTAAATGTAACGGTTGGGGTAATTGCGTGACATACTTGGTCAAGGTGTTCTCAGGAAACACGTCGAATGAGCTATTACTGGGCAACGTCAGGTAAAACATGACGACTGAACTTTCTGGCTTCTGCACCGGGCTTTAATAGGGCTCCCAGGCCTTGGGCGCCTGACCTCGGCGTTGTGACCGTCGCGGTGACTTAGCTCTGGGGCTTTGCAGGGGATGGCGTGGTAAAAGGGGTGACGAAGTAGGTGGCCGCCGTGCGGATGTTTTGGTCGGCGTGTGCGGTTGCCATTCACCACGTTCCCAGATAGGGGGAAGTCGAGAGGGAGCTTGCATCCAAACAGGTGACGAAGTAGGTGGTCGCCGTGCGGGTGTTGTGGGTGGCGTGTGCGGTTGCCATTCACCACGTTCCCGGGTAGTGGGTAGACGTCGAGAAGGGGCTTGCATCCACTTCCAGCGTTCACGATTGCCTACCAATTCTTGAGGGATGTGCGTGTCTTTTAACCCCTGAGCAAAGGCTTCCCAGCCCGGTGGATTAGAGTGTTTGCGAGAACGCACCATATCGTTGATTAAATCCGTGATATGAGACCCCGGCACCACTTGGTTGCGAATCAGTAGGTTTCCTTCCGCATTCCAATCCATATCGGCATTCTGTTTCACCCGATCCAACAATAAACGGGCCCTGGTCTTGTAGGCTTTAGGCACACTGGCCAATACTTCCTGTTCCAGCTCAGGTGAGGCCGAGGATGACGGTGGTGGTGGTGGTGGAGGGGCTGTAGTGGGCGTAGTGGTGGGTAGTGTACTACTACTAGTACTACTTCCTCTATATTGATCCATAAACGTCTGGTACCGGTTCAGCGTATGATGGTAGAGTTGAATTTTCTCGTGATCGGGCAATGGACGTTGCAGTATACTATTCATCTCTTCATCAGAGACTGGAGTTTTTGCACGGTGGCCGGGACGGGATAGGGAGATTGTAAACTCTGTAACAGTCGAGGTTCGACCAGCATCATTTTTTTCGTATGCTCCATACCGTTAGCGTCCCAAGATGGACCCGAGTAACGGGCCTAGTACAGTAGCGGCTAAGGGAGCCAAGAGTGCGCCGAGAAATCCACCTCGCTGTAACACTTGTTTCTTCTGCTTGACACTGCCCGTCTTCTTCACCAGCGTTCGGAGACCTGCCTTGTGCCGTTGCAATTTCCCTTTCTGCAGAGGACTCAGGGGGACATTGCCTTTTAATACATTATGAGCGACTTCACACAAACACCGGACCAAGTCGGCGATCCGCGCCGCGCACCAGGGCCCGGCCCACTTCCGGAGGCGCGCTGCGTAATACCCGCAGAGCGGGCGCGTGCTTGCGTACGCGTGCAGACATGACGCTTGAATGAAGGCTAGCCACCGTTGTCTTCTTCTTTTATCCTCTCATTTGGGGGTGTACACCGTCTGTAGTTCACCGGGAAAAATCAAGGTACGCAATCGCAGGGGGGAGGGCGTGTCTTGTTTCAAGTCGATGAGGAGATATCCATGCGCAGGTTGAGTGGCATCTTCAAAGGCTTCTCGTACAAAGGCCGTGTTCTTAGGGTACATCTGTTGAGCCAGGTGGGTAATTTGTGACGCGTCTCTGGGGTTTTTGAATAACACCACATACTGAGCATTCAAACTAATGTTCCGGTGTTCTTTGTTCTTACTGAAAAGATTCTGTACGATGTAAATAATGCTCAACCGCCGATGATGGCTGCCTTTGGTAAAGAGACGGGTGATTCGACTGTCCGTTTCCGTCATGAGATCGTCTACCACCACCAAGGTGTCTGGGGGTATGTCTTCAGGCGGTAAGCCTTCCACTAAGGTGAGTCCTGGGACACGGGCCAGTGCCTCGTACGCGGGCTGCCAAGCGCCATAACACCACAGGATACGCGCTAGAGGCGGTGAAATCAGGGCGGACCCATGTTGGATGAGACGTTGAACAAAATGTGATTTTCCCGACCCGGTCGGTCCAGCGATGAGGCACGTGAAGGGATGCTGCCATCGTGGGTCCATCGTTTCTTTAGGGGTTGATTCGACGTTTAGAATGTCGGGGCTGGCGGCGCAGGGGATAGTACTCGAAGGGAAACCGTTGTCGGGGTAAACGGTATGATTCACGGGGGTCCACTTCAAAACTGTTGAGCGGTGTCGTCGTAGTACTAGAGGATGGAGTGGAAGGCTGGCTTCTCAGGGATGATGATGATGATGATGATGGAGAAGGATGATGATGTGCAGTAGTCGTACGGATCGTGGTCGTGGGCTGGATATAGCGGGGTAACGTGATGGCTGGAGTAGACGTAGGTGTCTGCGTTGAGACGTGTCGGACCCTTGACGTCTTGGTTGGTAGTGGGGTCGTGGTCGTGGTGGATGATGCAGAACGCAGGGTGTTGAAACAGGATATCACGTACGATAAATCGTAGAACACACCGGTAAATAACGTACCCAGCACCACGACTAGACACACCACAGTACCGACTTGTGCTTTTCGTGTTCTTAACAGTACGGGTAGACGTGTACTATCCATGGTACAGTCCTACACTGAAGGCGGGTGGTGATAGGCGTTAGCATTTATAGACGTTTCATGTCACGGCCGGATACCCAGGAATTAAAGGAACGAGGCCAGCCTTGCCATTTGACGAAATGATAGGGAATCCCACGTCGACGTTCCGTTTTCAAAATCTTTTCCACCGTGTAGTAGTCTTTCGGTGTTTTCACTATGGGTTGTAATTCTGCCTCGTAAAACGTGCCTTGCAGTCTCTCGCCTTGTAGATCTTCCAGTTGATAGACGTGGGGTTGTCGAGGTTTATGGCGCACGATGACAAAGTGTTCGTCACTCCAGTTCGGTAAATAGCCTTTCTCAAATTGTCCTTTCACTTTACTGATCCGTACCGTATCTCCCCGTTTGTAACGGGGTGCCGTCAGGGGTGCACTGGAGGAGGAGTACAGCGTAGCACGGACTTGATGTTCGTTCCCTTCTGTCACAGTCCGGGGCGCTCGCTGGATACTGCGATGATAGGCCCTATTGTAGCCTTGTACCAGTTGAGGAAGTACATCCAGGTAGCGTCGCGTGTTTTGAGCCGTAAAATATTTGTACATGCGTCCTTTGAAGGTGCGATTAAAGCGTTCCACTACCGATGCTTTCGTCTCATTGTACGTGTGAAAAAAAAATACCTTCTTTTTCTTAAGAAAGGCTTGAAAGGGTCGGTTGAGAAATTCTGTGCCTTCATCTGTTTGTAAATAAAGAGGTTTGCGCCCCGTCTTGAAAATCTGCTGAAACGCGGCTATGAGATTCTCTCCTGTTTTGGTACGCACGGGTAGGACCCAGGCATATTTCGATAGAATATCGATACAGGTCAATATGTATCGATTTCCATTATTGTCAGGTGCAAATCGACTCATGTCGACTAAATCCGCCTGCCATTGCGCGTCGATGCCTCCCACAATGACTCGGTTACGACGAAAATGACGTCGGACAGCTCGATGTAAACTGTACGTATCCTGAGTTTTTAACCAGTCTCGAACTTCACTTCGACTGATGCCTTGGGCCGCTCGAGTCAATGCCCCCACACCACTATAGGCAGCTGCACTCGTTGGATTATAATACAAATCAGTTAATACTTGGTGAATCTCCTTGTTCCCCGACTGCCGCCGCATCACACACTTCGTTGGCCTCCGTCACAGGTGAGTCGATCTCTTCCCGGGGTGATACTGAGTTCGCCCCGTCCGTCTCCTCTTCGTCCCAGGGTGATACTAACCATCTAGCCGCTCTGCATTTTCCACATATAGGCCTTTTTTCTCGGCTGTAGTAGTCTTACAGAAACAAAATTTTGCTAGTCTTTCACCCGGTTCAGCGAACGCCTCTTCTGTAGCACGAACCCACGCTAATTGCTGAGGGGATCGATCGTCCGGTGACATTAACTGATCGACAATAGGCATTATTTTCTTCAAGGCGTCAAACACAGAGAGAGTTATGCTGATACTGCGCGTATCTTTGTACCGGCCTAGACGTATGCGGTGGGAGGATAGGGTATAGAGGTACATGGCATTATCCAGATGGATGAGCTCTCCGTCCAATTCGCCGCGCAATACCCGTTTCAACTTATTCCACCCATCACGCTCTAGTGTCACGGGATTCCATAACATATCAGCGGGGGTCCAGTAAATAGCTAGATGGTCTTCCGCCAGTTTGACTTTATCTGCATACACGTATAAGCGCACACTGTGTGTAAGAGGCAAAATGGCACGTAGTGGAAACGACATGCTTGCTTGCTCTCAATGTCCAAATGATACACACTCTGTCTCTGCCCCTGGTATTTATACTATTCTGTGAGAGGCGGGTCGTGTGCAGAGAATACTTTATCCACCACAGGAACTATTTTTTGTAAAGCCGTCCATAGTTCGGGATCTAGCGTAAATCCGCCTCGTTTGAGAGAGATCAATCGGGCAAAAAAAGGGCCGCGAAAAATGTATACATCGTGATCCAGGTAGATACTATTTCCATTCAAATGACCGAATAACACACGTTTCAAGGTCGTCCAGCCTTCGGAAGATAAAGAGACACGGGCGGGCTCTGGGACGCACCAACAGCGGGAATCATCGGCAATGAGATCGATGCGATCAGGATATATTATTAGGGTACAATCCGAGGTGAGTGTACGGGTAATGATGGTGGATTGGATGTCCGGATAGAGTACGGCGTCAACTTGGCTAATGATAGTTTTCAGCGCCGCCCATAATGCTGGCCAAAGTACAATTCCGTGACCACCGCACTGTTCTAACCGGGGAAAAAATGATTTCTCTCTACTCCGCCGCAGGTACACATCCACACCGACAGGTAAAAAATCGACTTCGGGTTCTTTGGCTTGTAAAACACGTGTCAATTGTGTCCACCCGTCAAGGCTTAAAATTAATTTCACTTCGATCGGGTGTTCCTCGATAAGGTGTAATTCATGTTCATATACGCTAAGAAGCACCTTAGACGTCACTTGAAAGAACGCGTGCCATACTGAAGAATGACAAAAATATTAGCCCGACACACATGTATATAGAGCGATTCAATTTTTCATTGTTAACCCTATCTGGCCTGGGGAAAAAGAATGCTGGGAGCTGGTGTTAGTTGGGTGTGCTTTGGAAAGAAAAACGAGACCTCACAACCCTACCGCAAATGTATAGAAGTACGTTTCCCAGGATGGTCCTATACCTCCATACCCCATATAGGCATTTTCCCGTAATTTAGGATAAAGTCCGTATTCCGTATTTTTCCAGGAAAATTTTACATACACCCACCCTGGAACTAGGGGAAGATAACTCTGTTGATAGACAAGCCCCGTTAAGCCCGGCGACCTATATACCCCTCATACCCCATATAGGCATTTTCCCAGGTTTTTCGATAAAGTCCGTGTTCCGTATTTTTTTTTTCAGGAAAAATTTTACATGCAGCCACCCAGCCATCAAATACCCTTCACCTAGGCTTCACGTTGATACCTCACTCGACCCCATTCGACCATTAGGGGCTCCCCTAGATGCCAAAACGTCTATTTTCATGCCCTTGGGCCACCGCGCATGCGCAGAAGGCCGATATGTCAACCCCACACCCAGCCCATTAGATGCCCCTTCACATAAGCTTCACTTTGATACCTCACTCGACCCCATCGGACCCTTAGGGGCTTGCCTAGCTCCAACACGGCTATTTTCATACCCTTCGACCACCGCGCATGCGCAGAAGGCCGATAGTTCAACCCCACACCCAGCCCATTAGATGCCCCTTCACATAAGCTTCACTTTGATACCTCACTCGACCCAATCGGACCATTTTACGTAGGGACTACTTTTTCTCCGCGGAAGCTTTTTTCCGAAACCGAATTACCGCCAAAACCACGGCCAAACCGCATCACCGCGCATGAATACATTTTTTTTTTTTTTTTTTGCCGGAACTTTTTTTTTTTTTTTCGTGGAGGTGCACTCATTGACACCGGTGTCAATGAGTGCACATGCACCCATTGACCTCATTTGCATATTTTCAAAATCCCCTGTCATCTTGAAAATATGCAAATGAAGGCTGGGGATCGGGAAAGTGGAATGCTGGGGATCGGGAAAGTGAAAATATGCAAATGAGGACCGAAAACAAGTGCAATTGGCCACCATCTTGAAAACCGACTACCCCTAACATACAAAAAACAAGCCGCCATCTTGAAACACACACACACAGCCGACTATAAATAACGTGTATGTTCACATTTATTAACAACTACACATCATGAGTTTAAGACGACGAGCCTTATTCACCCATCAACCTAGAGATCCAAGGAATAGGGGTACAGAAGAACATAGCGAGATAATTACCCGAGAAGAAGATGGCGGAATCACTATTGTCTCCAGTTTTCAACGCGTTCTTGAAGATGTAACGAGGTTAATAAGTACAGAAGAAGAACTCGGGCGAAGTGAACAAGACAACAACAACAGAATGGAGGAGGACATACAACAAGAAGATAACCAGGACGACACCCGTGATAGAGAACTAGCCAGTGTATGGTTAACTACTAGACCTCCATCAACGACAACAACCATCTGGGGATCGGGAAAAGTGAATTGCTGGGGATCGGGAAATGCTGGGGATCACTCACTCACACCGGCAACGCACCTGCTACCAACAAATATGCAAATGAAGGCTGGGGATCGGGAAAGTGAAATATTGGCTACCATCTTGAAACCGACCACCCCTAACATACACAAACAAGCCGACATCTTGAATCCGACCACCCTTAACCTACACAAACAAGCCACCATTTTGAAACACACACACACACACACACACACAGCCGACTATAAATAACGTGTATGTTCACACATTTATTAACAACTACACATCATGAGTTTTTTTCTACGCATCATGAGTTTACCACGAGCCTTGCTCACCCATCATCCTAGAGATGCAAGGAATAGGGGTACAGAAGAACATAGAGAGATAATTACCCGAGAAGAACAAGACAACAACAGAATGGAGGACATACAAGAAAATAACGAGGCCGACACCCGTGATGGAGAACAAGACAGCGGATGGTTAACTACTAGACCTGCAACAATAACCACCTCCACTGCAAACACTGAAAGTATAACCACTTCGGCTGAGATATCACGCCTCAACGAACAAATTATCGACATGAGGGGAGCGATGTTGGAAATGGAGACGACAATCACGGTACTGGAAGATGAGATATCATACCTCAACGAACAAATTATCGACATGATGGAAGCGAAGTTGGAAATGGAGACGACAATGACGGTACTGGAAGAAGAGATTGCCAGACAAAAGAAACTACGACATAGTGAATTGCCGATGCATTGACGCCGGAGAGGTGCTGTGAAGCAAATATACCGTGCCTCTCGTGTGACACTATCCAAAGGCCCTTTTGAGGGCCAATCCATCTTTCCGAAAGAGAAAAACTTCTTTTCATATGCACACCAAATGTTTTCAAAACAATAACAAAGAAAATCTGAAGTGACAAACCCGTCCTTCGGATGGAAAAGTGGTTTTAAATTTTATTTTCAGGTAGAGGGTCGAGTGAGGTATCATATTGAAGCTGACGTGAAATGCTTCACATTGATACCTCACTCGACCCGATTGGACCACTAGGGGCGGCTCTAACGCCAAACATCAATATCAACATCAATCAACATCAATCTTCAAAATACCTTTAGAGGTGCCCCTAGTGGACCAATCGGGTCGAGTCCGGTATCATTGTGAAGCATTTGACGTCAGCTTCAATTGGATACCTCACTCGATCCACTACCGCCAAAATAAAAAAAACAAAAAACAAAACAAACTTCGTACACCAGATGTTGATATCGATGTGCAAAATAACCTTTTTGGCGTTAGAGGCGTCCCTAGTGGTCCAATGGGGTCGAGTGAGGTATCAAATTGAAGGTGACGTGAAGGAGCATCTGATAGACTGGGTGTGGGCTTGAATTAGGGTAATTCTGCGCATGCGCGAAGATAATATGAAAAATATCAATCTTCAAAAATAGCCTGTTTGAGGTTAGAGGCGTCCCTAATGGTGCAATCGGGTCGAATGAGGTATCAAATTGAAGGTAACGTGAAGGCGCATCTGATAGACTGGTGTGGGTTGAACTATCAGCATTCTGCGCATGCGTAATCTTCAAAACACCTTTTTTTTGGGGTTAGAGGCGCCCCTAGTGGTCCAATGGGGTCGAGTGAGGTATCAATCTGTATGGTAGCCCAGTGTCGTTGATAAATGGCCCTGACACGTCCATCTTCAGGCAAGACTTCAACCGGAGGTGCTGCTGGGTCGAAGGGAAAATCTTCTCCACGTCTCATGCTTACTGGAAAAAAGTAAATGGATGGCTGTGCTGGCTGCGTGGCTGACTGGCTGGCTGGCTGGCTGGGAGACAGGTCAGGTAAGTCAGATTGAATACACCCTGGCCCTAAAAATGAACTCCTTTTATAACCCATTGACCTCATTTGCAATATGCAAATGAGGGCTGGGGAAAAACCCATTACACACACAAACAAACCGCCATCTTGAAGCCGACCACCCACACCATACTAAAACAAGCCGCCATCTTAAATCCGACCACCCCGCCCATACTAAAACAAGCCGCCATCTTGAATCCAACGAGTGACATGCTGGGGATCTTGAAAAGAACATATGCAAATGAGGGCTGGGGAAAAACCCATTACACACACAAACAAACCGCCATCTTGAATCCAAACCACCCTCCCATACTAAAACAAGCCGCCATCTTGAATCCGACCACCCTTCCCATACTAAAACAAGCCGCCATCTTGAATCCAAACCACCCTCCCATACTAAAACAAGCCGCCATCTTGAATCCAAACCACCCTCCCATACTAAAACAAGCCGCCATCTTGAATCCAAACCACCCTCCCATACTAAAACAAGCCGCCATCTTGAATCCAAACCACCCTCCCATACTAAAACAAGCCGCCATCTTGAATCCAAACCACCCTCCCATACTAAAACAAGCCGCCATCTTGAATCCAAACCACCCTCCCATACTAAAACAAGCCGCCATCTTGAATCCAAACCACCCTCCCATACTAAAACAAGCCGCCATCTTGAATCCAAACCACCCTCCCATACTAAAACAAGCCGCCATCTTGAATCCAAACCACCCTCCCATACTAAAACAAGCCGCCATCTTGAATATACCCAATGACCTCATTTGCATATAACTCATTTGCATAATCTCACGCATGCGCACACACATAGCCACGCCCCCAAAATAAATCCTGCGCATGCGCAGTGAGGCACTTTATGTGACGGATGCATGCTACCTACTACTAAGGATGCCAATACACGCCAAAGAATTTCCGTGCTAAACTGGTGCAAAATGCAAATTTGGTGAAAGGATCATATTCCGATTTAAAATTAGCTCTTCAGGATTTCATATTTATTACTTTTTGTCATAAGAAAGCTGAAGAGTTTTGTATCTCAAGAGCTGAGTTAGTATCCTTAGTCGATGTCTGATGTTGCTATGTGACACCAACTGCCTCAACGCTGACAACATCGCAGCACGGAAATAATTATTCTTATTTATTTAAGACAGAGGAGGCAATGTCGCTAATATACGTTTTGGTTAGCGTTTACTATGAACTTTGTGAACTATATTTCCATCGGGTATTAAGTGTAGGGGGCTAGGTGTGTTCCACGGTGGGATTATTTTAATTTGTACAGGAACATTCGTAATAGTAAGTATGTGCAAGTATTAACCCCAGGGGAGCAGGTACGTTCCTGCTTTGTGATCACAGCACTGAAAGGACGTAAATCGTCATTTTAATGTATGATGATGATGTCCGGATAAGAAGGTTTGCCGCAGAAATTTTCCAGATACGTACAATGATAGTCCAATTTGGAGGATTCTTAGTGACAGGGCCCTCGGCAAATATCCGGAGTATTATACACCATAAGAGTGCAATGTCCGCCGCGTAGTCGAATTAATTCGTTTCAAAGATATTGCCACAAGCGTTGAGCTTACATGCTAGTTTATTCTGGCTCCTCTCATATCGTTATACCGTATACATTCCAGTAAATTACGAATTTCAATAATATGCAATTCGAATGTTTCGCAACTGAAAACAATAATAATGCCAAATCTAGTCTGTATATCTCACAAGAACATCATTCAATGGTTGTATTGCTTTATACCCATCTGTGGAACTACAGACAAATGAGAGCTGACATGTCGCTCATGATAATGCGTACTAATATTTATTTCGGGGAGATAAAAATACCATGAGTTATTTGGAAAGCGTAACATTCTATGTGTTATTTTGAACTAAAGACTCATTCTTAGCGCTGAGAATTATACAAATACACATGAAATGGAGCTCATGTGATGAGTTGCGACCTGGGAATCGCTTGAACATGTCAAAAAGATTCGCGGATTAAAAAAAGATATTCCAGTTATGACGAAAACTCTACCCAGATGTTCCTTTTTTGCTTCGATAGAGTAGCTACAGGTTGTTGAGTGAAAAGATATTTTTCAATTGACATTTGGACACGATCACAAGTGATTTATGCATTTGAGCTACAAAACGAACAGTGGTAATAAATATAACACTCCTGGTTTTGCTGAACAAAATGCAATAATATTAAACTTTTTTGAAGTTTTTGTGAAGAAAACACACAAAAAATAAAAAATAAATCGAAAAATCTGGCCGAAAAATCAACTCCCGCAAAATGGTTCTTTTCAAAATGACGTCACTGTGACGTCATCGAAGCGGCTATCTTGGATTTGTTTTTTACATTTTCTGGTAAAGCTTGACTCAAGGGTATGGTAAGTTTCAGAGCCTTAGCAGGGGATACAAAAGTATTTAGGCGGGTCCGGACGTGAAGCAAGTGAAACAAATTCCGACGACCAAGAAACAAGTATTGCCGAACATGTCGTTTGTATACGTTAGAGTTTCTACAGCACCATGGGTGTTGTATGTACAATATAAATATAATCAATTGAAAGCACTGGAAGACTGTGTAAGTTTTGACCAAAAATTTATCCTATTACGGACACGGAAATGCCACACTCTGGCCTTATGGGTTAGCCGCTTTTTTCGATGCGATGACACATGTGATGTCGCGTGATACGCACGATTTGCTCGGTGCTATTTCTGAGATGGACACGCGTTCTGGAATTTTGCACGATTGTTTTTTTTTTATGGATTTAGTTTCAGGGCTATACCCACTGGTATTCGATAGCTTGTTCCTATTCAACAAGGATTTTATATTGGGTTATTCTTAGACCGTACAAGCCTCTTTTCACTAGAACACTAGAACGATTTAGTATTGTGTATTCCTTCACTGTTTAACTGCGAGCTAAGTTGGTTGCATTTTCCATTGCATTTCCTCGTTTCTCATCAATTTTTTTTTTGTTATTCAGAGAAATACGTCAAGAACATTAACTTCGATTCTGGATTATCCCCACTTTCATCCGAACCATTTTCGCGAATGGGCTCCGCAAACTTGAAATCCGCTTTATCCCCGGGAAACGGCAGTATAATCTACATATTGGGGAATGTTTACTGGCTCATCTACCTACGGAGCCGTGGAAGGGACATGCGTTTTATTTATATTTTCACCCTTAGGAAAACAGAATTTTTTTCCTTTTTCTTTCAAAACTTGTGAAAAAGAAATTTTATTTATTTTTTCGGCTTGGAAAAGAGAATAATTTTCCTTTCAGTGAAAAAGGAATTTTATTTATATTTTCGGTCTTCGAAAAAAAAAAAAATCCTTTTTTATTTACGTCAGTGAAAAGGGATTTTTTTTTATTTTTCTGGCCGTCAAAATAAAAGTTTTTCTTCTTTTGCATCAACTGAATTATCTCGGGCCCTTAGATAATTGCCCAATGAGAAAGCAGCATAGTGGGCTATGGTACGAGAATCGCAGGCTCTCATTGGTCAATTATCTTGGACCCCGAGATAATATCTAGGGCCCCGAGATAATCAGCCAATGAAAACTTTCCTTTAGTATCGTTTCCTTATAGAAATATCATCCATTTGCGGCGCCATGGATTTATCCAACAGGGAATCGTTGATTCGTTTGTATTTTGACTGTGGATTGATGTACAAAGACATAGTTGATTTAATGGCAGTTCAACGCGAAATGGCGGTCGGGTGAATAGGGGAGAATAAAAGCGGTTTTCATTGGCTGATTATCTTGGGGTCCTAGATATTATCTCGGGGTCCAAGATAATTGACCAATGAGAGCCTACCATTTTCGTACCATAGCCCACTATGCTGCTTTCTCATTGGACAATTATCTAAGGGCCCGAGATAACTCAGTTGATGCGAAAGAAGAAAAACTTTTATTTTGACGGCCAGAAAAATAAATAAAATTCCTTTTTCACTGACGTAAATAAAAGGCAATTTTTTTTTTTTCGAAGACCGAAAATATAAAAAAAAATCCTTTTGCACTGATGAAGAAAAAGGAAAATTATTTTTATTTTCGAAGACCGAAAATATGAATAAAATTCCTTTTTCACTGAAAGGGAAATTATTCTCTTTTCCAAATCCGAAAAAATAAATAAAATATCTTTTTCACAAGTTTTGAGAGAAAAATGGGAAATATTCTGTTTTCCTGAGAGTGAAAATATAAATAAAACGCATGTCCCTTCCACGGCTCCGTATCTACCTCTGGCAACTGCACAGCACAAAACTGAGAACACATAATAGTAGCATCTCAACGTTCAAAACATAGAGCAGGGGCGACAAAGGACAAGCCTGTCGCAATCCTAATTATCCATGGTACAGTTTGACTGACCTACTAAGAAAACATGTATTGCGGATTGGCACATTATTTCTACCGCATAAAACCTGGTTCAAAATCCCCGATAAGGAGACTATTGCATAGTATGGATCTGTCTGGCACTATGAGCTACTAGCTTCTGCGCAGTTCCAAGTCTTCGTGGATAGGCCTAATATTATAATCAGTGCACAAAAGGATAATGAGACGCTATTGAAATCGTCTCTGCTGCCCCACTTTTGTAACATTCTTATAACATCCTATAGTTGGAGAAGTTTCGAAATCGACTAGGCACCTGCAAGAGGCTCTGTAATCTGATAGTTACTGAAAACGCCTTCCGAATTATCAGGCTCCTTAGGCCGAAGTTTGACCGATATATTTGACAGTAACTCCTCCCAACATTGGGCATTTATATTGTCAGAGGTAAACCGATCAAGCATAAATCATCAGTAACAGCCAATAGATCTTCCGTGGAAAAATGGGGGCCCTCGGTGGCCGAGTGGTCTAAGGCGCTTCGCTGGTGACCGCTAGCCTCACACCGCTGAACCGGCACGAGTTCGAGCCCAGCTGGTCCATGTGTGAAAGTTTGTCAGTTACTTGCCGAAGGGCGGTGGTTCTCTCCGGGTACTCCGGCTTCCTCCACCAACCAAACTGACTGTCACCATATGAGTGAAACAAACTTGAGTGTGACATTAAGCCAAATTCCCTCCCTCCCTCCCTCCGTGGAAAAATGAATTTTCCGCACCATCTTCCATCTGCTACAGTTTTCGAGTGAGCAAAACTATTTAGTGAGTTCTCTCTAGTGAGCAAAAATATTCGGAGCTTTTCTTCCTCTCCAAATTCTATTTTACATTCTTCTGAATTTTGAGCTGCTCCGATTTTATGCTGGCCAAACTGCTTTGAATTTCTGTTTCATAGATTCCTCACGTTCGTTTATGCGTGAAGGACCGCTCTGGCCGCAAAAGATTTTTTCAAAATTTCCCAACATTATACCCCTGGATAATCATGATAAGATACCAGGTATCAAAATGACGCCAATAATATTTACGGAAAAGTCAGAAAGTTTCAGCTCTTTTGTTCTTCGTTTCGGTTTACCACCAAGAAAGATGCCTCCACGACTGGGAATGAATCAATTATACGTCACAACTACTCGATGACAAAACAGGGACAACCAGATATTTAACCAAAGAACATAAAATTTATCTATTTAAATATCTTTGTTTGGTACCGATACATACATGTAGCAGCCTGGGATGTGGGAGATAAAGTGGTGACTAAAACGCCCCCAGCCACTTCAAGCGAGACCAGCTCACAATACCCATAACTAAAACGTCACCACCGGTTGATCGAAACAAACACAATGTATCAATTTATAGACACAAATATAGTCAGGGAACTAAATATATATTGGTAACCTAGAACCCGCCCCAGCAGATATTCATATGTTTATTGGGGTAATGTTACAACGCGTTTTGTCACATTTCGCATTCTTCACAATGTGTCAAAACGCGTTAATACTGCACGCAGTTGCATTTTGTCACAATTGAGAACAAAATGCGTTAATTTTGGACAAAACGCGTTAACATAATATCACAGCAGAATCAGCTACAAGATGACTGAATCAGCTGTGAATGGACGTATGCGAAACCATGAAGGCATTTGGAACACCAGAACCATCTGGATATGAGATAATAAGCTTGGAATTATCTGGCGAAGATCGTTTGGAGCACAGTGGTCATCAAAATATCTGTTATATAATGCTGTGCAGGATCACCTCGGAGACGTTTGGAGAAACCGAATCATCTATGTAGTATGCGAGAATGGTATCATGGTTCATTTGGGTCCAAAATTCCGCGAATTGCTGCTTGTCTGCTCATGGAACAATAACTGCGTAAACAGTTTGGGGCGCCTTTAGTAATCTAAATATTTTGATAACCCGATACTGGGGTTATTAGCCTATATGCATCCTACCATCACCTTGAATGTATTGGAGCACCTAAGTCATCTACGCCTGACAGTAGTGTTATTTAATTTGCACGAGTGTTCATGGCATCTTTATTCCTGTGAAAGGCCTTGGCATTATTGGGGACCCGTATGTCTTCTACGCATGGCTTGTCGCAAGATTTTGTAACCCATAAATTAAATTTGCTTTAGGAGAATTGTGTGGACACCCCTTGGTATAAATATATACCTCAAAGCTTGATTTTTCACCAAATTATATCGCAGATAACAACGCCACAATTCTTGATATAAAGAAGATGCGAGCACACCCACTATCTTCTCCAAATTGAGGTATGACGGTTTAAGCTCGACGTATTGTGCCATGATGGTGTAAATTAAACCGTAAAGACAACAGACGAAGTGTCGATCGCAATACAGTTCTTCTGATAATCTAATCTTACCTCTCAAAAAAAAAATGTCATTAGTGCGCGTCTCAGGAATGCTTACGGGAGGAACATCATTTACTGAGTTAGGACAGCATTCGATGAATGGTATGCAAGATAGATAGTTAATGCACCTCTTTTTCAGAGTCGTACGTTAGGGACTTTTCTATAATCCATTCTGTGAAAAACATTGCACATCATTCAAGCTCCTTAAATTTCGAGTTCATGGAACACTTGTTAGAGGCGATGGATCGTGTATTTGTAGCAAGGGATGTTCACACGATACATTTGAAGCGACTGGAAACAGCGTTCTTCGACAAAAATGACAATAACCAGATTCCCTTGCAGCAGAACCCTGTAAGTAGCATACCACGGCGTTTACATTGATAATGACGTTCGACGTGGAAACGCAGCATACCAATTAATATCGACTGATGTGGTTGCAAGCATTTTTTAAATTCGAAACGATTTTCATCGATTTTCATTCACAATGCTGTTCCCAACATTTTGCATAGATTAATGATAGTTCGTCTGGAATGTTCCGCTATTCAAATTCCAATATAGGCGAATTGTTGACCAAAGCTCAAAAAACCGGTAAAGCGTCGGAGATTCACGAACCGAATAGTCATGTTCTTACTTATTAATTCAATCTGTGCAACTGTTATCCAAAAACAGAGCATTTTTAATTGATGGCGTTGCTGTTGTTAGCTAAGAGGTAATGTACTAGAAATACAGACAGGAGGATTTGTCAAGAAGATAGGTCTGTGATTTTACTCAAGCTCAAATGTTTTTGTCGGCGGAGAGAATTTGTTGGCATTGGAAAACGACCCCGATTTGAATCATATGACCGAAATACGAGATAAAACCTCAGTAACAAAATGTAAATAATCCATTCTGTAAAAACCATAGCCCATCAGCCAAGCTCCACAGATTTCAAGTTCATGGAACACTTGTTAGAGGCGATGGATCGTGTATTTGTGGCAAGGGACGTTCACGTGATACATCTGACGCGATTGAAAGTAGCGTTTCTGGACAAAAATGACAATAACCAGATTCCTCTGCAACAGAACCTTGTAAGTAGCATACCATGGCGTTTTACATCAATAATTGCGTTCGATGTGGAAACGCAGCATACCAATAGACAATGTGGTTGCAAGCATTTTTTAAATTCGAGAAAATTTTCATCGATAGCTTTTTTTGGGATAAGAAAACGCCTTTCATTCGCAAATGCTGTTCCCAGCATTTTGCATAGATCAATGATAGTTCGTCTTAAATGTTCCATTATTCGAATTCCAATACAAGTACATTGTTGACCGAAGCTCATGAAAACATGTAAAGGTTCGGAGACTCACGAACAGGTGAATGCAGAAATACTTAAATATCAGGTGAATGCAGAAATACTTAAATATCAGGTGAATGCAGAAATACATGAATATCAGGTGAATGCAGAAATACATAAATATCAGGTGAATGCAGAAATACATAAATATCAGGTGAATGCAGAAGTACTTAAATATCAGGTGAATGCAGAAATACATAAATATCAGGTGAATGCAGAATTACATAAATATCAGGTGAATGCAGCAATACATAAATATCAGGTGAATGCAGAAATACATAAATATCAGGTGAATGCAGAAAGCAGAAATACACAAGAATCAATATTATTCGCCACAACTACGCTCTTTTGTCAACGTTTCGATTTTTTACCAGTGCACGAATCTTTGTGGCCGAGACTATTTTGCTGCGCATCGCTTACTAACTTAAGCCTTACTCATTTTACTCTGAGGATGAAATCAGTGACGGAATATCTGGAAGACACCGTCTCGGGATATGATAACTTTTCATTAGTCACTTTTCAATGTCACTTTTTCAACAGATTTTAGAACTCGAATTTTCCTGACTGACTTCTCCCACATTTACGATGACTTGGATGGTCAAAATTATTCCAAGGGCTTTCCTATGTATGTATATACCTAACATATCGAACGGATATATGGTTATTGTGCATGTCACATAGAGCTTAGGTATATTTGAAAAGCGATATCACTGTCCCAGGTAGACCATGCCAGGAGATTTTTAGGCTTAAAACACTTAACAGGCTCTGTTATCTGATCCTTACTGAAAACGCCCTCCGTCTCCAGGCCGCCGTTTGGCCCATATATTTGATAGTATTTCCTCATATAGTGGGCATCCGTATTTTCAGAGGTAAACCAATCCATGCAGAAATCATCAATAGCAACCAACAGATCTTCTTTGGGAAAATGAAGTTTCCGCCTCAACTTCTCCTCTCCGATACAGTTTTCGAGTGAGCAATAATATGTAGCAAGTTCTTTTCAGTCAGCAAATATATTCGGGGCGTTTCATCCTCTCCAAATTCCGTTTCACCTTCCCCTAAATGCTTGGCATCTCCGAATTTATGCTGACCATACAACTTTGAATTTCTATTTCAGAGATTCCTCAAGTTCGATTATTTGCGAAGGTCCACTCTGATCACAAACGATTTTTTCAACATTTTCCAGCATTATACCACTAGATAATCATGACAAGATGCCAGTGCACTAATATACATATACAGTAGTAAATTTCTGTCAATTTAACCCATTTTTATCAAAGAGGGTTGAATGGATGTATGACAAGAACTGTCCACCCTTTGACATGCCTGTGGTGAGGATAGCAATTTATGGTCACAGTAGTATGAACGACTTTACCGCGAGCCCCCATTGCCGGTTGATGCTGACGTTGTTATTTGAATTAGGTCTAATTTGAACTGAATTAGGACGCGGAAATTTTTTAATCAAATTTCACTACGTTTCTTAAAATGTGTGAACACGTAATCGAACGGTTCAGTCATGGACCGCCGCTTTTCGGTTCATGCAGCGAATGTCATTACCCTGTTTGTTTGCAGTCAGTCCAAGTACAAAATGTCATAATCTGCATAACCAGTGATGCAAAGATGATACACTGAGTGTTGTTGTACCTCCTTCATAGACATAGGTCCAACTAAAAATTCCAATCAACTAAATGTTTGTGTCTTTTTTCAAATGAAATTTTAATGTATAAGTAAATAAAAATC
The DNA here is from genome assembly GCA_036873755.1 of Hanleya hanleyi. Lineage (NCBI taxonomy): Eukaryota > Metazoa > Mollusca > Polyplacophora > Lepidopleurida > Hanleyidae > Hanleya > Hanleya hanleyi. Next base: position 12,591 of record JAVTVY010057109.1, on the reverse strand, counting down.
ATCAAATTGAAAACTACCCTATATCTAAATCATGTATGGTGAAAGCATGCTAATATCATGTAGTCCGGTAGAATACGTTTGAAAAATTAACGAATTTCCGAAATGAAATGAAATTATCCAACTGGATTATAGGATCATAATTCGAATTAAAATTATGCTATTTAGAATTTTATATTTATTAATTTTTGTCATAAGAAAGCCGGAAGGGTATTGTAGGATTGAGGGGCACCAACCTCTTCGACGCTGAAAATATTGCTGCACTGGACGTACATTTCACAAGGAAACTCATAAGTTTAACTTTATGAGGCGTCAGCCTGAAAGAAAAAAATCTTATTTATTTAAGATAGAGGAAGCAATGGCGCTAATATAGGCATTGATAACCGTTTAATTGATCTGATCCCTAAATTGTTGGTTCTGTGAACTATATTTCCTCTGGTATTAAGTGTAGGGGACTAGCTATGATGTAGGGGACTAGCTATGATGTAGGGGACTAGCTATGATGTAGGGGACTAGCTATGATCCACGGTGAGATTATCTTACATGTAATTTGCACAAGAAGATTTGTAATTAGAAATTTGTAACAGTAAGTATGTGTAATTATTAACCCCAGGGCCGCAGGTACGCTCCTTCTGTGTGAGTATGTCGCTGAAAGGACGCGAGCCCTCATATAATATACGATAATGACCAGATAAGAAGATATGCCGCAGGATATCTCCAAATACGTATAATGAGACATCTATTAGGAGGATTCTAAATGACAGGAAACTCGACGCCTATCCACGGTATTATAACCTTCAGCGTGCAATGTTCTTGGCGCAGTCAAATTATTTTGTTGTTACAAAGATATTGCCACAAGCGTTGCGCTTACATGTTAGTTTACTCTTGCTCCTCTCAGATCATCATAAAGTATATAATCCAATAAATTAGGAAATTCAATAACGTTACCAGAGTGACGAATGTGCATCGCGAAATGTTACGCCACTGAAAACAATAGCAATGCCAAACTAATATATGTATCCCATAAGAAAATTCAATAATTTCATTGCTTTATAACCCATCAAGTGAAACTAAAGACAAGTGAGAGCTGTTAGATATGAGGGGTGGGGTCTGAAAATTTGTACCAATATTTACTTTGAGGGAATAAAAATAACCTAACATTCTATACGTTATTTTGAATCAAAGAATCATGCTTATCGCTGAAAATCATACAAATGCAAATTGAATGGGCCTAACGTGGTGAGTTGTGACCTGGGAATCGCTTGAACATGTCAACAAGATTCGCGTAGTAAAAAACATATTACGGTGGCTTGTTAGGGCCATGCATTGATCTTTCCAATTTTCTGCCTTTCTCTAATTTTCAAGATTTCACTTTTGCATTTCTCTCTTTTCTTGTCATCCTCTTCAAGAAACTGCAAATATTTCCATACGAAAACGCTGGAAATTCATTTTCAAGAGACAAGAACAATTCAAACGACCACATGAGAACACTGGAAATTAGCGAAAATCTCGAAAATTGCGTGAAACAACGGAGATAGTAAAAAAAAACACCAGAAAATAATATCCACCGCGGTATAATTTCCACCGCGGTAAAAATAATTTCCACCGCGGTGAAAATAATTTCCATCGCGGTGATAATAATTTCCACCGCGATGAAAATAATTTCCAACGTGTTGGCAATAATATCCACCGCAGTGGAAATAATTTCCACCGCGGTGAAAACGCAGTAAAGAAGCAATCAAAGATTGCTTAATTGTATGCCCCCACACCCCCTCCGCTTTAATCTAATTAGTCACCATATGAGCGAAACAAACTTGAGTGTGACATTAAGCCAAATTTCCTCACCCCTCCCCGCTTTAATCTAAACTGCCCCGCCATTGTTCTGTTCTGTATTGGTTGATATTGCACGGACAAGAAACCCAGACGGACAGACAGACAAATCACTTTACTTTGCACAATTACAAGGCACTGGCCTCATATCATAACAAATGACGTCCATATTCGGATTTATGCTCATTCTTGTTTATATGAAACTAATTGGTGGGATTTCTGGATTCATATAATATCGTTATTTACCTTTCAGTTGAGGGATTTGATAGATGTGCCTATACCCTAGATATTATGGGGTTATTGCAGTGTTCCTCGGTAAAATCCAGTATTTTCTTACCAGTACAGGCTTGGCTTATATATGTGCATAGCCTGCATAAGATCTATCATACCAACATTGTATAGGTATCCCACATTGTAACAAAATTCACCATTTTGGACAGACATCTACACACGAAAATTGTCTAAAGATACTTCAAATCACACCAAACTCCGTTCCTTCTCGTTCACCAAAAGCTAAATAGACGATCACCTAGCATTGGAAAATCCATATTTAAGCAATTTGTGGAGGATATATACATGTACTCTCTTTTCTGGACTTACAGGAACTGCTGATAGACCAGATGGGACATCATATTCGGACGTCTACCTTTCCAAAAACGGACAGGTTTTATTTTCATTTTGACTCCAGGAGAAGACAGACGATTACAATTTTGACATAGTTAAATACCCATTTCTGGATAGCAATCTTCCAGAATTCGAAGGATCTGCATATGGCGTTTATGTATCTCGCATGGTAACGCCATGATAGATTTTGTGCAAAATGTGGAATTTGAATCAACGCTTCTGAAGAACTTGCAGAAACTCGGCTGTACAATCAAATGCTTTCATTCTTTATTTCTCAAACTCAAACTGTGCACACTGACGGCGAGTGTAGTGTGCAATATCTCTGGTGTCTAATTCGGCTTAACCCGCATGCATGGGCCGTGTTAACGTCGGGTGTGTCCATGAAGTTGAAATGAACAGTAACAATTGAAGAGTAGCTGAGTTGCTATACACTCTAAGAAACGACTCGAAAATTTATTTGGATAAAGAATACTGGTCAGAGATAAGGATTTTATTTAAAGATAATCATGATATGTTGCTGTCATCATTGACAACTGTTTTCCTCTTTTGCAGGGAACCATCTTGTGCTTAAAGGGAACATAAATTCTGGTGAACGTCCGTGACCAGTTAAAAGCTTTTTCCTCATAGAATCCAAATCGTGTTTTTTTTTAGGCAGTACTAAACGTTTAACTTCGCTACACTGGAGCAACATAGAGGCCTCCATGTTTGAAGAATCGTGACGTCACCGTACACTAGTTCTTCTGCCTCTGGAGGTAAAAACGCGTCAATTGGCAGAGGTGCAGTATTCGAGACTGTAGGTCACAAACGTGAACGCGGATGATAGTGCGACGTGTCGGGATTACCTGGCACCTTGTGACAGCCAAATAAAGAGCAGCCCGGCATGGTAGAATACCTGACAGAATCAGGCCGTATTCTACAATGAAACTAATCTATAACATGACATCTGTCAGTCGGGGAACGGAGAGGTGCATAGAAACGACCATGTGCGGTCATGTTATCTGGCAGCAGCCCACTATTAATTCCGTTACTTGTTATGTATTAGCGTTAAAAATCGGCAAAAAATCAGTAATTCACAATGCATAAATCCACCTGGCATGTCAATATTTACCTTGTGGGACATTACCAGTGGAAGTCTTGACAGATGTTGACCATGGAAATTTCAAACTGCCGCCACTGACAGCTGGTTGGTGCTACAGAATGTCATTCAATTTGTAAACAGGGAGCCTTCTCACCCTTCACTGATCATGTCTCCATCCACCATACTTTTTCCAAAGTGGCCCAAATCACCACCAGGAAGTACAGTTTGAAGACTCATCTGCAAGTTGAAATATCAGACGTATCAGAAATGCTGAAAAATCGCAGCTCATAAAATCCATAAAGATCTGCTCTCGAATTTCTAAACAATGTAGGTCGTGGGCACTGACCCGGAAGTGATTAATTGTAGTCTGATGCCATCTCAGCGCAGAGAATGTCCGACGTAGGAGATTATCGGCACAACTGAATATTACGCTTTCCCATTGGTTCAACATCATGCCCAAAATAAACATGGCGGCTCCCTCGAGAAATTGCAAATCACAGTATTTTCTATGTTTGCGTCTTTCTCATTCATTGGGAAAAAATGGGAAAAAATCTTTCTCACGATTTGTTTAATCTATAGGGACTCGCGGTATAATTCCCGCGGTGTTTTATCACAGAGTTTACGTTCCCTTTAATTATATTTTAATTTTATGTTCAATTGAAATTGACCCTAATTGTCGTACAAGGAATGTCTTTAGATCATTGAAATGGAAATTGTTTGTAGACGACGGCTGAATACTGAATGTCAGATCTGACGCCTGTATCTCTAGGAATCCGCCTCAAATTAGCCCAATAATTATTCACCATTATGTTTACTATTTCTCTCCCAATGAGAGCAAATCTGTGTTTATTTAAACATCAGAGCAGCAGCAATTTGGTGTATTTTCAAAAAAGCTAGCTGGACAGCTAAATATCCTCTGCCATATTTCGGATCTTCAGGTTTTTTTCTCGTGATCACGGGTTATAGTCGATCACATCCAGCACAAACTAATGAGACTCCGAAACTAAATAGCGTTCGTCCCTTTTCAAGCTCGACATATTTTCTTCGATCTTCGAACTCTCGTGTATATTAACCCTTTATTTATCCATTCATGCTTTCTGACATGTACTTTCGACATGAAATCACCAGATACTCTCATTCATTAGATTGTTTTATATTTTATGATTAATCATTAACATATGTATTACTGGAATTTCCACTAACAGTACATCATCTCCATCAAATACTGTCCAACAAATTATATTATTATGTTCAATTGAACAGTAACAATTGAAGAGTAGCCCAGTTGATTTATACTCGAGGAAACGACTTGAAAATTCATTTGGATAAAGAACACTGGTCAGAGATAAGGATTTTATTTAAAGATAATCGTGATTGGCCCCTCAAACCTGGTAGGGTTAAATTCTCTGAGATAATGGATACATTTGCATTCTAGAATATCCCTTATAAATAGTATTATAGTTTACAACAGTAAAATTATAGTAAACTGCAGTAATTTTAAGTAAATTATATAAAATTATAATATACTGTGAAAACCTACAGTACGCCAGTTATACTATAGTGCATCTATTCTGTAGTATATCTTAGCAGTACAGTACACTTGGGTACTATTATATTCATGAGAGATTGTATATTCATGGTAAGACTGTAGTACAGTTGACCTACAGGGCATACTATATAGCTGCCATATATCTGAGTCTAAGCACAATTGTACATGAATTTGTCATATATCTATCATTCGGCTCCATGCAGTTTTACATATCGATACTGGGACTGATCGGTACAAGTATACTGTGCATTTCGACGCAACTGAGCAGGACTGTTCGGAAACTTTAGAAAGCTGGTCAGCTTGGGAATTGAAACTTTCAGCTCTTGTCTTCCCGTAACTGCTCAGTTAATGACGTTAAGGTACCATCTATTAAAATCAGTCAGTAACTGTTCAAAACCATTCATTATTAGGATCTTTCGGAAAAGTACTGATAGGTTGACAACTGCGCAGTACTGACCTCCCATCAACATGTTCATTTGTCATGCTTTCCGTAAGCAAAGGAAAAACGTTATTTCATTTGTAAAAATGAAATTAAATGCTGATGTTTTCTCAATTTAAAACACCAATGACTTGGTTGATGAAACTGAAGAAAATCTGATCTAAGAATTAGGAAAGTTCGAGAAAAACTAATATTCACAAATAAGAAAATTCGAGAATTAAAATGTCAAAATGTTTTACTGTATAGAGATTCAAAAAGTAAACTATACCAGGATGCATGAATATTTTTTAAATTCTGCTATTATGGCGGCTATCTTGGATTTTGGGGTGATCGCAGTTATTGTTTGTGTAAACTAACAAATTATTATTAGTTTTTAAATAAATAGGCAAATAAAAGTAGTCGAGAAATCTTAGCAGTAGTAGAGGAGCCCTTATGGAGGTGACCAATCAGAATTGAGAACGAAAGTAGGTCAAGTATGACGCGTTTGACGTCATTCTGTGACGTAATTAGGGTGTGGTTGTAAGAAATCGGAAAAACCGGTTTTAAGAAACCGGTTAAACCGGTTTTGTGACGTAATTAGGGCGTGGTTGTAAGAAACCGGAAAAACCGGTTTTAAGAAACCGGTAAAACCGGTTTAACTGGTCGTAAGAAACCGGTTATTCCGGTTTTGTGACGTAATTAGGGCGTGGTCCTAAGAAACCGGTTAAACCGGTTTTGTGACGTAATTAGGGCGTGGTTGTAAGAAACCGGAAAAACCGGTTTTAAGAAACCGGTAAAACCGGTTTAACTGGTCGTAAGAAACCGGTTATTCCGGTTTTGTGACGTAATTAGGGCGTGGTCGTAAGAAACCGGAAAAAACGGTTTAACCGGTAAAACCGGTTTAACTGGTCGTAAGAAACCGGTTATACCGGTTTTGTGACGTTATTAGGGCGTGGTCGTAAGAAACCGGAAAAACCGGTTTAACCGGTAAAACCGGTTTAACCGGTCCTAAGAAACCGGTTATATCGGTTTTGTGACGTAATTAGGGCGTGGTCGTAAGAAACCGGAAAAACCGGTTTAACCGATTTAAATAGGGCGGTGACAGCCCCTTTGTTAACTAACAATAAAAACATCACGTGACCCTTAGACGGCTATTAGGATAAAAGGAGAGCGTTTTCGGTCTCAGTTATCATTCACTTCTCGACGAGCTCACTTGTGTATACGTTACCCCGTAGCAAACCATGATTCCTCTGGCTTACAACGTGTGTGCGGAAATCTTAGGCGAGAATGGGGCTGCACGACTACGTATTATCAGTCACGGAGATGTGGCGGACTCTGCCTTCGTGAAGTGTATCACGATGACCACTAAAGCTTGGGACAATCTAAAGTTCTACGAGTCTACGATAGATGTCTTCATTAACCGTAATAAGCAGACGCCTGAACCGCTGTACTTAGACGATGACGTTTACCTCAGTCACAACGTGTATCAAGGTAAATCACAAGTACATCTAAGGAGGTGGAGAAAATGCGATTACGACAAGAAGAAAGTCTACCCAACAAAGGAGGGCATCAGCCTGAACTCTGTCTTGTGGAGTGCTCTGAAAGCCAAAACTCAAGACATCGACTGCGAGCTGAAAGAAATGACGTCTACTATTCAAGCCTGTGAAGCAGGAGCTTTCGACGACGACATGGTCAATCCTCGGCCCATACGTATGGTCAACCGCAGGAAACAATTTCTACAGCACGCTATAAAGAAGGCGTACATCGAAGAGATCTCACCCATGATCGGAGAGATAACCCGGGAACATTGTGCAGGATGTAATATAGATGACCCTTCTCAGAAACACCACGACTGCATGATGAACGACCCTGACGAAATGGCCGACGTGCACTTCGAGGAAGCTCTACAACGTATTCATGAAAAGGCGGTCATGAAAAACTTTGAAGCCATCATCCAAGGTCAGACGGCAGTGAATGTACACCCCTTGTACCTGATGAAGTATCAGTGCGAAGACTGGCGTAACACTGAACTAAAGACTGACGAGTGGAAACGAGATCTCCTGGACAGTATTAAAACGAAATCCATGAATTAGCTCTAAGAACACTCGGTTTGAACAATGAAATCTTGACTATTACGAACGAATGTTTAAATTGTCGTTTTATCGACGATAATCCCTATACATGTACACCCCATCTCTTCTCTCTACACTTCAATATACGTATGAAAACTTATACATTGTGTTGTGTTGCTCAATTATTATTTATATACGTTTCGTAGTTATTGATGCGTCATTTATGCTTCACCGCTTAACCGCACGGTCATGAACTCTGTAAAGCTCAATCGTATTTTGCGTAAATTGTACTACACACCGTCCAGTCGATCGGGGTATGCAGGGGCTCGTGCATTACATAGAGCGGGAAAAGAGGCTGGCCACACGATACCATTGACGCGTATACAGGATTGGTTGAGTCGTCAAGATACGTACACTTTACATAAACCCGCTAGGAAGAATTTTAAGAGGAACAGAGTGTTCGTCGATAAAATAGACGGTTTATGGCAAGCAGACTTGGTAGATATGTCTTCTCTTTCGAAACAGAACAGGAATAGCAATTTCATTCTTACTTGTATAGATGTTTTGTCTAAATTCGCGTGGGCTATCCCCGTGAAAGTTAAAACGGGTGACAATATAGTCAAAGCCTTACTCCGAATAGCGAGAGGGGGTAGGAAACCGGTTTATCTACAAACGGATGAAGGAAAAGAATTCCTTAACCGTAAAGTGCAGAGTTACCTCCGGAAAAATGAAATTTATTTCTTTCATACGTATAACGAAACCAAGGCCAGCGTCGTAGAACGTTTTAACAGGACACTGAAGAACCGTATGTATCGCTACTTCACGGCTAAAAATACAAAACGATACATCGACATTTTAGATGAATTAGCAGACGGCTATAACGCCGCGTACCATCGTAGTATCAAGATGGCCCCTGAAGACGTCGATGAAACGAACGAAATACAAGTCAGAAATAATTTATACGGAGATACTAAACTGCATGTAGAGGCCACCCCCGATATAGGTTCGGTATCGGCGAACGTGTTCGTATAAGCAAGATAAAAAGAACGTTCGAAAAAGGATATCTTCCCAACTGGACGGATGAAATTTTCGTAATAACGCATAGGCTACCTCGTTCTCCTTCCGTGTACAAAGTACGCGATATGAATGGAGAGGAGTTGAAAGGAACGTTCTACGCCCACGAACTACAAAAAGTAAAGAAGACAAAAGATGCGTATTATCAAATCGAGAAGATCTTGAAAAGAAAAACCTACAGGGGAAAAACCCAATATTTCGTAAAGTGGAAAGGTTGGCCTCAATCCTTTAACTCATGGGTGTCACGTGATCAGATGAAAAACATTAAATAAGGGAAGTTCGTACACTTGATCGCATTATGCTCAATATCATGGATCGATTAAGACAGTGGAAGATGAGTGCGGATAACAAGAGACAAGCGGGTATAGGCGCTATAACGCTCGTCCTGCTATTATGCTTTTGCGTTCCTATTATAGTACTGCAAACGCGTAGGATATTATGCGAAAGTATTATTAATAATAATAATACGACCAACGTGACGACTGTTGAATCAACCAATCATACATGTCGTATGGCCACGCCTATATTTATTGATCGTCGAATCGGAGTAACTGTATGCGTATATAAGTCCGCCATCAGGATTGATATTCGTCACTACCTGAACGGACGACCTACTATACGAGGCATATGATTTAATCTGAAGCAGTGGGAGAAATTTATCCGACGGGTGACAGACATCGGTAAAGCAGTTGTGGCTCTAAGGTATAAAGAACAAAGACGGAACGTATAAGTATGATCATTTCTGCGTTATTACTCTTGTCATCGTATTTTAATAATAAGTCCGATGATGGTTTCAAAGAATGGTATGATATGGTGGACTGCGTACATAAAACAATAGTCAGCGAACTATTCATCGATGGAAAAACGAGCAGGGCACGCTCGTTAGTATTACTTAAATTTACAGATGATGTGTGTATACGAGTCAGTACAGAAACGGCGTTACGGATACGAAATTATTATAAAACGAAGATGCTTACCTACAGACTACTTAGTCTACCGTCGAACAGTCCACGATGGATACACGAATGAAACATCCTTTCACGTGTATGATATCAGGTCCTACGGGAAGTGGAAAGAAAGTCTAATTCCGCTTAACCCGGGGCTAGGGGCCGTATGAGCCCATGTACTTCAAGATCCTCATGGTACTCATATGAACAGTCACAATCAAAGCGTGACTGAGGTACATCATTTTTAGATGACGACTCTATAACGAATATTATGGATTAAGAATACTGATCAGCGATACGGATTTGATATTTTGGAACATCATGATGTCTTGCCGGCATCATTGAAACTGTTGACCGCTTCTCTCTTGCAGGAAACAAGCCTATGTTTATGTATACTTTTGTCTTTTTGAATTTGGTGCTAATACTGTTATATGGAAATGGAATAGGTCTTTGGATTATGGACGCGGATATTCTCTAATGGACGACGGCTGGATTATGAATGACGGACTAGACGCTTGTAATCAATTCGTCATTCGTTTAATTCGCAGCGTCTCCCAACTCGTCGATAAGCCGCCTGAAAAGATAATATGGTGTTATGGAGAATGGCAACCTATTTTTTCGGATTTTCCGAACATAGATTTTCACGATGGATTGAGCGGACTGTCTGAACTGAACTCTGAAAACAGAAAACTGATAATAATTGATGACCTTATGAGCGAGATCGATAACAGAGTCAGTCCATTATTCACTAAAGGCAGCCATCATCGTAATGCTAGCGTTATTTACATAACTCAGAATCTCTTTAGTAAAAACAGAGAGCATCGAACTATAAGTTTGAACTGCCATTATATGGTCGTGTTCAAAAACCCGAGAGATGCATCTCAAATTTCGCATTTGGCCAAACAAATGTATCCGGGAAATACAGTCTTCTTGCACAGAGTGTACATCAGCGCTGTTTCTGAACCTTACGGATATCTTTTTATCGACTTGAGACAGGATACCGCCGAACATATGAGATTGCGTACACGTATATTCCCGGGTGAAATTCAATACGTATACCTGAGAAGATAAAAGACTTGTGTAACGTCGAAACGTGTTCAGTTTAATATCGGCCGTCATGTCTGCAAGACTAAGGAGGAACGCTCTTGCCGTTAAAGTACTATCAAAAGCCAATCCAAAATTGTGTAAAATTATAATCAGGGGTGCGGACAAAGAATTGCTAGACTGTCTCTGCGAATGCGCGCTTAATGTCTTAAAAGGCAATGTACACTTATCATCTCCTCAGGAAGCAAAATTATCTCGACATAAGAACGTGCTTCGACAGTTAGCTAAGAAAAGTACACCTCAGGGTAAAAAAAGAGCGATACTACAAAAAGGAGGATTCCTAGGAGCTTTACTGGCTCCACTTGCGTCAGTGTTAGGACCATTAGTTTCCGGTATATTTGGTGGTAGCTAATGGAACCGTTTAAAAAGATGGCATTGATAGATGAACGCACGTTGCAATCTCTGTCACAAAATCAACAAGGTCCCACTGAGAGTTCAGCTACGGTGATGCAAACTTTGGATCGTGAAATGGACAGCGCATTACAACGGAGGGATTTATCCGAAGGAGATAAAATTTCTCTATATAATCAAGTCTTGCAAAGATATTTAACGTTTCAGAATAAATATTTCAACGATCGACGCCCTTTAAAGGTTAAGGTCGTACAGGGGGAATCAACGCAAGGACAGCCGCTTCAAACCACTCCCGTAATACACCACGAGGATGAAGATTTGATAGAACAAGAAGTTATACAGAGTGTACCCGAGTCGATGCAGAAAAAAACGCGTCTTTTACTTAACCGTATCAAGGCGAGCCCAAATATGAAATGGTCCGATCAGGGTGAGCTCGTGTACAAAGATAGGGTAATAGCAAACACTCACATTTCTGATCTCATCAACGATATACTACGAGAGCGACGACGGTTTAATCCTCAAGGATGGGAAATGTTTGCGAGAGGGTTGAGAGAAACGAATGTACCCCAAGGCTTAATAGGTAATCCTCGTCGATGGAATTTTATGCAAGCTGCACCGGGCATAGCCGCCCCGCAGGCACCCCCTGAACGAAGTCGGGCAAGGGCGAGGTCTGAAACGCGCCGTGCTGGTCCGAAAAGAGCTAGATGGAGTTCTTTATAAGGTGAAAAGGGCACTACTCGTTCTTCACTTTAAACTTATCGTTAAAACGGTAAACATGTTTTACGTTACCTTACCCAGTAATAGTTCTATGGAGTATTTCCCCAACAATACATTGACCCATTATACCACTCAGCTTCCTCAGGCTCTCGACCTCCACAGTGAATGGGAGGTAGGGTTAGTAGAATTACATTACTCGAATGCGTTTCTCAATGTACAACGGGATTCTGTGTTCATGAAAATTCAGTTGGTGGATGATATAAACTATACGTGTATTTTAGACGCGGGCTATTACCCCCGAGTCGAAGATGTGATCCGTGAACTGGACAATCTGAAGGACAAAAAGTTACAGACTTTCAGAAAGCGTGTGAGAATCAAACGAACATACTAAGCGAACAAAATTAGGTGTGGACAATGGTGTTACAGTTACACTGAGCCCTCGTTTACAAGAAATTTTGGGATTTAATCATAATAAGTATGGGATCGGTACTCACACAAGTAATAGAAAAGGACATTTAAACATGCAACTAACTTCTTTGTACGTCTATTGCGACATCGTAGAATCGCATATAGTAGGCGATAGTCTTGTACCTCTGTTACGTATTGTACCAGTTACCGGAAATCACGATGAATACGTTACGCAGTCATACGACCATGTGAAATATTTTCCCCTACAAAAGAAAAACTTCTCTACTGTGGAAATAGATATAAGGGATGACACCGGATCCAGAGTAACATTCGGCTCGGGTAAAGTGGTTGCGACGCTACACTTTAGACAGAAACGTTCGCCAAATTTCATATGAACATGAGAACGCCGTATCATTGTAATG
>JAVTVY010057108.1:0-28503 GCA_036873755.1 Hanleya hanleyi | reverse complement strand
CCAGTTTTCCCTGTATCCGGGCACTTGGACCCATCTGTATAAACATGTAAATATGAATTCCAGTTGGAAAAAATGTGCTCTTTAGCGCACAACTGGATTAGATTTGGAGGGTCACTTTTCTTAATTTTCATGTGCAACTGATCAAAAACCAAAGGATTAACAAACTGCCATGGCGGAAAAACATAAGGAGAAAACTTAAGTAATGAAAAATCCTGAACAGAAAACTGACTAAATAAGTTCTTAACCCGTATACTGAAAGGCTCAGCACGGCGCACACCAGTGTCAATAAAAAACTTATCATACCAAGAGTCATCCAAAGTAAGACTCGCTGGATTATTATATGCAGTTTTTAATTTCAATGCATATTTTACAGTACATAATTTACGGCGTATAAAAAGAGGGAACTCATTACAAGCTACCTGCAATGCATTTAATGGGGTCTGGGACATAGCTCCAGTACAAATACGCAACGCCTTATACTGAATAGAGTCTAATTTCTTTTTGAGCGTCTGAGCAGCCGAATCATATACCTGGCAACAATAATCTAAGCGAGATCTAATCATTGCCCTGTATATTAAAAGTAAAGACTTCTTATCTGCTCCCCATGTTGTGGACGACACAGACCTCATTAAATTTATAACTTTATCACATTTAGTTACCAAATAATCAATGTGAGGACCCCAAGTTAAGGTTTTATCAAAAATCAAACCAAGAAATCTAAAAGTAGTAGACACCTTAAGGCGAACACCATTCAAAAATAATTCCAGTACAACTGGTAATGGACGTCTGGTGAATAACACTGCTTCAGATTTGGCAGGGGAGAATTTAAATCCCCATTTCTTACCCCAGGTCACAATATCAATAAGACCCTGCTTGATATATTTTACAACTACATGAAAATTTCTGCCCGAAAACCAAATAGCCTTGTCATCCGCAAACAGGGAGCACTTAAGTTTGCTATTTATAGCTAAAGGGAGATCATTGATCATAAGATTAAATAATGTAGGGGAGATAACACTGCCTTGAGGGGTTCCATTTTGAATGTTAACTGACCGAGAATAATCTCTATTAATTCTAACTTTAATAAAACGATTTGTCAGAAAACTTTTCACATATCCTAACATTCTACCAGTAATACCGTAATTCATCATTTTTATTAGTAACCCCTTCCTCCAGACCATGTCATAGGCTTTCTCTACATCAAGGAAAACAGACAACAAAAACTCCCCATTAGCTAGGGAGTTCCGGATATCTGTCTCCAAAGTCACAGCATGGTCTGCAGTACACCTACGACGTCGAAACCCGCTTTGCACGGGCGAGAAAATGTTATTTTTATCGAGGAACCACAATAACCTATTATTAACCATTTTCTCCATTAATTTACCCAAGGTGGAAGTGAGGGCGATCGGTCGATAAGAGGAAGGCAGTGAACTATTTTTTCCAGGCTTGGCTATAGGAATAACTACAGCATTTTTCCAAGCCGCAGGCAAACGCATGCGAACCCAGACAGTATTATATAATAACAATAAAACATCAAGGCAGGTATCCGGAAGATGCCGAAAACATTCATATGAGACTCCATCTTCACCAGGTGAAGAGTTACTAGATGAATGAATGGCCTGCTTTAATTCGATTAAGGTAAAATCTTCATTAACAGGCATTTCATCAAATTGAATATTATTAAGTGAATTTTCATGTAGCAATTCCATTTCCTGCTTATTAGCAATAAACTCGGGGTCATAATTCTCATCGCTGCTAACAAAAGCGAAACTGTCAGCTAGCACGTCACATTTTTCTGGATTTGAACTATACAAAATATCCTCTTTACTTAAAGTAGGAACGGACAATGATTTTTTATTGCCATTAATGGCTTTAACATGGTTCCATACTTTTTTAATACTAGTCTGGCTATTTATGGTCGAACAGAAATCTCGCCAGGAGCCTTTTCTAGCGCCTTTAATTACACGCTGTGCTACAGCTTTTTTCCTTTTGTAGTCAACGATATCGACATACAGCCCAGTACGGCACGCTCTATTTTTAGCCTTCCTCCTATCTTTAATTGCCCGATCACAATCATCATTCCACCAGGACACTGGTTTTTTAAAAGGGGGATTCCCCGAAGTTTTAGGAATAGAATTATTAGCAGCTTCGTTTATGGCACCTATTACGTTGGATTCAAATACATCAACATCGTCACTGAAAAGATCATTTGTCAAAGTATTTTTGATATGCTTATCAAAAGCATTCCAATTAGCTTTCTTTAATTTCCAACGAGGAGGTCCACCAGTTTCACCAGATACCGGAGATATGCCGAAAGATATAGATATTGGAAAGTGATCACTCCCACAAGGGGAAGCATGATCAACATTCCACGTACAGTTACTTGATATATCTTGGGAACACAAGGTGAGATCAATACAGGACAAGGTACCAGTCCTGATATTAAGTCTCGTACCTGACCCATCATTCAAGAAAACTAGACTATTATTGTCAATAAAATCACTGACAAGCTTACCATTACAATCGCTGGAAAGGCTACCCCATAATACATTATGAGCATTGAAGTCCCCGGCAATTATAAATGAACCAGACATATGGGACTTTAATAAATTGAAATCATCCATATCAAGCTTATTACATGGGTTGTATAAATTGACAACATTAATTAATTTTCCACTTTCTGTTGATATTTGAACAGCTTGACATTCAATGCTTCCAAATGCTGGGAGCTTAATTTCAGTATAGGAAATTTCTCTTTTGATGAATATAAGTAATCCACCATGATCCTTACCAATTCTATCCTCCCTAATGGGAATATAGCCTGGCAAGGTGAAATTTAAATTTGGTTTTAAAAAAGTTTCTTGAATACATATCATATCCGGTTTAACCGGCAGACCAAATATATAATGTTTAAACTCTTGGCCATGAGCAGCGATGCCCTGAATATTTTGTTGTAAAATATTGAAAGCCATGATGACAGCGATGATTAATAGGTGCCTAAACGAAGCCATTAAGGATCATTAGAAGTAGCTGGTACTAAAAGTTTTAGAATAGAATCTGGTATGATGACGTCAGTACCAACATCATCACCCAAACACTTACTGGCCATTTCAGAAATATCTTTTAGTATTTTCTGGTGGAGGCCTTCTTTCACCTCAACACACTTAAAAAATACTCTAGTTATGAAAGTGATTAAATTAATCACAGTCATTGGCGGAACAGCATCTGTTTGTGTACCAAAAGACTTTAATACTTTAACTTTCGGTGCCGGGATATACGCCGGAGCACTACGAGCTGAAGTACGAAGCTGGGAGGATTGAGATAGCTCAAGTGCAGGGAGGCTACCAGGGGTTGGGGGCTGACTGCTCTGCTGGGCATTTTCAGCTCGAACATTCTTCAATGCTTGTGAATAAGAAATTTTTTCAGTAACTTTAATAAACTGAGCCTTGTTAGCCTCTTTTCTCACTGGACACCCAAGCCAAGCCGCGCTGTGATCCCCATGACAGTTCACACAGCGCGGGGTCTCCATATTAGGACAAGCAGCATATTCATGGTTTCCACCGCAACGTGAACACCGGAGCCTTCCTTTGCACTCAGATGCCACGTGACCAATACGTTGGCACTGAAAACACCTGATAACAGGAGGAATGTACTCCTTGACCTTGAATTGTTGGAAGCCAAGAATTACTTCGGATGGCAGAGAGTCCGAATCAAAATGTAACAAAATACAATTTGTAGGCGTTTTTTCCCTCCCCCTAGTGAGCCTCTGTACTTTCACTACACGCTGTTTTTTCAATACCTTTTGTAAATCCTCCTCGGATATATCTTGTGCTACGTTGTATATTACACCACGGGGCTTCATTTCTAACTTTAATGTACACTTGACTTCACGGCCCATAAAGGAGCCAGTTGACAGCAGTGTTTTAACTTGTTTTGCTTGGCTGCATTTAATGAGCATACTGCCCGACTGTAGTTTCTTTACTAGTTGTACTTGACCTACTTTTTTTTGAATAGCAACGCCGAAGCTAATTGGATTTACTTTGGCCAGGGGGGTCCCACCAGCGGCAGACATAAAAACAATCATCTCCGGATTCTCTATAGTAGGGTCAATTTTCTCAGCCTTTTTTTTCTTACCAGAGCTGGACGGGTCATCATCTTCATCACGTTTATGTTTCCCCAATTTTTGACGACCACATTCAACAAAACCCTGGCTGTCCAAATAAGTCACGTCCATGTCATCCTCTGACTCGTCCGACATGACGAGTCAGTGGACCCACATAAACACACAAAGATGGCGATGAAGTGCTATACAAGACGACACGAAAGACAGGTTACACGAAGAAAGCGGTTACAAAGACAAGTCCCTGGGGCGACTCAGGGAGGAAAAAAAAAAAAAAAGGAGCCCAAATTAGCAGTGCAGAGTGACTGTGCAAAATGGATATGATTGACTAGAATTGTATATATATATAAATCTGTATAAACACAAAGACAAAGCAAACTCAATGCACGAAAGGATACCAAACCAGAACTCTGAAGAGACGTCCTTCCTTGCTGACGGTCTGCCAAAAAGTCCCCCATGTACTGGCTCCCATTGCTCCAGTGTCATATTTATAAGCTTCGCCTGAAACACCACGTGACTACATCAACAAATCAGAATACAGCAAAGTTGCTGGGGTATTATTTTCGGCAAGAGAAAATCGTTAATAAATAACTTAATCAACAGTACAAGTGTGAGCTCACCATGAGCTTACCAATTATTTTAGGGGAGCTAACTATATATACAAAAATATTACATAAAATATCTGGTAAAAGTATGAAGCTCACAACCAAACACTCGTAGATCCATGTTGAAAGATAGGTCCATGACAAGTCCACATTCAACATCAATTTCTGCAACAATTATACAATTTTATCAGGAGCTATGAGTGAGCTTCGCCATTAATAGGTTTATTCTAACTAGGAATATGCTGGTACGGGGGCAACTATTTCAAAAAGGGAGTAAGCTCACGACTTCTTACCAGCGATAAGGCGAAATCTACAAGAACATGGCGGCATGTTCAAACATGCTAGCCAGACGAGCCTAAAACTAGAGAAATAACCACAATTACACATAACTCGAATGAGGTCAACATTTATATAGACTCCTAAATAGTCATAGAATTGGACTTGGTAATTAATATTACTCACCAGGTTAATTTAATAAAGAGAACAGTGCCCAAATGTTACGTTTCTCTAGCAGACGAAATTTTAGGCAGCGCATGAAGACATACTATACAGCAGTAATGTGGCGCTAAAGAGTTCGCCCGAAAACATTTTCTATAAAATACAATCACTTCACGAAAGTAGCCAAACTTCTGAATCATGCTTGTCTATCAACGAAGAACACTAGAAAAATAACTAGGAAAATATATAACTCGTACCACAGCAGGTTCTTGTAAACAACAGCAAATGGTCACATGACCAACATTAAACGAAATAGGCCCAACATGGGCGAGACGAAGCCAGAACATGAGTTTGTGAAGTAATTCCAGTCTATAAATGTTCAAATGGGTTGTCAGATACACCAATATATAATTTGACACCAGATAGTAAAGTCACAAGTTTGTAAGAATGCAGAATATCTAGAACGAGAGTGAAAATCATGAGGAGGATGCAACAACAAAAACACAATGTCGTACCAGTTCATTACAATATCACTGTGCAGGGAGGGTCCATTGAAGGCATAGACTGACGTAATGTCCGGCTGATGTCGAGTAGTACCGGTACTTAGGAGGGTGGTGGTCTGGTCTCTCCCTCCTGGTCCAGATAGACGGTCCTCACTCTTTTCGGGTCATACATGCCCATAATCCGTGTTGCTCCACCTCGGTTTTCTATCAGTATCACCTGTGAGCATTGCATTGGTTGTCGGACACCTGCCTTGGACATTCTTGTCGTCTTCCTGATCTCTATCCGCACCTCGAACTCTATAGTTTTTCACTCCCCCTGTTGCTCTTGTAACTTGCCGTAGTCCTTCCTCGTCAAAAGTTTGTGCTGGAATGCTTGCCCTTACCAAGTACCGAAATATGTACCTAGTCTATGGGCTGAGTTCAATGGGTCTCTATTTTACTGCAGTGCTCCTGCATTGGTTTGTTCTCTGGGCATTGATTGGTTACATTTGGCTACTTTCCCAGCCTATTCATTGACTGGCCTTTACCAGTTTCGTTAAAATTAGAATCCCACATTCATGTTCAGGCATTGGGCATTGATGGTCACTTGTTTATGCTCGTAAACTACTGTACAGAAAACACACAAGATAGAGTTTTGGGTGAGATCTCTTTTGTTTTTTAGTCCACCATCACCAGATGGTGGGCTGTTCAAATCGGTTTTCGTCCGTGGTCCGTAGTCCGTCAGTCAGTCAGTCAGTCCGTCCGTAAACAATTCTTGTTATCGCGATTTCTCAGGAACTACTGCCCGAATCTTTCTCGGATTTGGTAAACAGGTTCCCCTTGGGGTCTATTTGTGCAAGATACCTTTTCTGGTCCGATTCGAAAATCCAACACGGCCACCAGCCAGCCATCTTGGATTTCCCCATGAAACTTTGTTATTGCCATTTCTCAGGAACTATTGCATGAATCTTTCTCAAATTTGATACACAGGTTCCCCTGGGGTCTAGTTGTGCAAGATACATTTTTCGATTCGATTCGAAAATCCAATATGGCCACCAGGCGGCCATCTTAGATTTCCCCATGAAACTTTGTTATCGCAATTTCTCAGGAACTACATGCACGGATCTTTCTCAAATTTGGTACACAGGTTCCCCTTGGGGTCTAGTTGTGCAAGATACCTTTTTTGGTCCGATTCGAAAATCCAATATGGCCACAAGGCGGCCATCTTGGATTTCCCCTTGAAACTTTATCACGATTTCTCAGGAACTACTGAACGGATCTTTCTCAAATTTGGTACACAGGTTCACCTTGGGGTCTAGTTGTGCAAGATATCTTTTGTGGTTCGATTCGAAAATCCAATATGGTCACCAGGCAGCCATCTTGGATTTCCCCATGAAACTTTGTTATCGTCATTTCTCAGGAACTGCTACATGGATCTTTCTCAAATTTGGTACACAGCTTCCCCTTGGCATCTGGTTGTGCAAGATACATTTTTCGATTCGATTCGAAAATCCAATATGGCCGCCAGGCGGCCATCTTAGATTTCCCCATGAAACTTTGTTATCGCAATTTCTCAGGAACTAATGCACGGATCTTTCTCAAAGTTGGTACACAGGTTCCCCTTGGTGTCTACTTGTGCAAGATACCTTTTTCGGTCCGATTCGAAAGTCCAATATGGCCTCCAGCCAGCCATCTTGGATTTCCCCTTGAAACTTTGTTATCGTGATTTCTCCGGAACTACGGCACAGATCTTTCTCAAAGTTGGTGCGCAGGATCTCCTTGGCGTCTAGTTGTGCAAGGTACCTTTTTCTGGTCCGATTCGAAAATCCAATATGGCCACCATGTAGCCATCTTGGATTTCCCCATGAAACTTTGTTATCGTGAATTCTCAGGAACTGCTGCACGGATCTTTCTCGGATTTGGTAAACAGGTTCCCCTTGGGGTCTTTTCGGTCCGATTCGAAAATCCAAAATGGCCACCAGGTGGCCATCTAGGATTTCCCCTTGAAACTTTGTTGTCGTGATTTCCCAGGAACTACATGCACGGATCTTTCTCAAATTTGGTACGCAGGTTCCCCTTGGGGTATACACTTCAGATCAGCTTAAACTTCCAATTAGTGAACAGTGTTTACGCGCCGTTAGCGCGCCAACGTGCTGGCCTAATCACCAAGACTTATTACACCCCCCATGATGTGACGGTTGTCGCCACGTGCCGGTAGAATATAGTCCGGTCAAACCACTGAACCATTGTGAGCATGTCGGTGGTAAACAAAGGCTCCCCGTTGGCGGATTGCGCGCTAACAGCTGTCACCGCTTAACACTGAATTGTTTTCAAAGAGTTCCCCTCTAGCGGTGTACGGCAAGAACACAATCTATTCTACAGTTTAAATTACTGGCTAAGTAATTAAACAAATATATAGAATATTTGACTTCAATAAGAATGCTGTAAATGATTATCTATTATTTTTTGTTTGCGCTCCAAGGAAACTCGGCCGTCTTCCACTCTGCCATTTCATTTCTTCTCAAATGAGACACAGACGCGCATTTTCGCTTTACCCCGTCCGAGAGAGAATGCACTGTTATGTTTATATTCTCCACTTGTTTACGCCAAACTTAACGAGATTATTAATCTTTACAGTGTTGTTTTCTTGCTGACAATATAACATCCGTTATACTGTTCGACAGGAAGTATACATTGACACATTTGAAATGTTGGTTTTGATGTCGGAGATGCACCATCTATTCTACAGTTTAAATTACTGGCTAAGTAATTAAAAAAATATATAGAATATTTGACTTCAATAAGAATGCTGTAAATGATTATCTATTATTTTTTGTTTGCGCTCCAAGGAAACTCGGCCGTCTTGTGAACATTCGGTTGAGACTACGAATAATCTTCATTACCAAAAGTTTTCTCAAAGATAAATATATTATCAGAATTCATAAAACATTGGTGTGTGCAAATTGCGAAGGCCGCCTCCTCTTTCAGAACGGTCAGTAAAACGGTTGAACGTAACATTTCAAATGAATACAGCTTCGTATAAATTCAGACACACGGGCGAGTCGAGGTCATAATCCGGGCAACATGCAGTGCTCGGTCAGACTAGTTGTCTCTTTGGCTTGTCTTGTTACAACCGCCTAACCAAAATATACACAGAAACTCAAAAGATCAATTAGCCCCTTACAGAGAATGACAAATGAGACACAGACGCGCATTTTGTTGGACGAACGCGGGATATCGCTTTACCCCGTCAGAGAGAGAATGCACTGTTATGTTTATATTCTCCACTTGTTTACGCCAAACTTAACGAGATTATTAATCTTTACAGTGTTGTTTTCTTGCTGACAATATAACATCCGTTATACTGTTCGACAGAAAGTATACATTAACACATTTGAAATGTTGGTCTTGATGTCGGGGATGAACTGCCGTCGACTGTACTGTTTTCATAGTAATATGGATTATAACTTAAAGTGAAAGATTTTCCCATCAGTCGGTCTTCTTCCTGCCAAATCATACTGTCGGTTCAGTAAAATATAACTTCTGCACAGTAATATGTTGCAAGATTTCAAACACGTGTTCTCATTTTCCCGCGAAAAACCACGTGGGGTCAAACTGGTCGCGCGGGGCTATATTAAGCATGTTCAGACAGCATCCAACACTTGTACCAAAGTTCGTCTGGATAGCTGGGTTGTGTGTAAACGCCAGATTTCATGAGGGTTGATCTATTTCACAGAGGAGTGAGTTCTGTTTTATTGCTGAAAAATCCTCAGAAAGGGATTACCAGACTTCAATCAAATCAATCAACCGATTTCTAGTAAAAAGGTACGGGTATTACATAATTCGTTTCATCGGTTCTTGTCCCACTGATTAAATAATTATACACTGCATAATCCGGTAGTAAAATCCCGGGCATTTACTCTTGAATGGTCAAAATTAACACAATTTGCAAGAATTTTTGAATATATAAAAACGAATGACTTGAACTTGCGCATCTGTATGAGAAGCGGCCGTAAGATGAAACTTCCAATAAACAAATACCTATTCTTTAATACAAGAAAAGCTATTCCGTGAGACGCGCAAGTCTGTGTCAACTTTGAAAGCAGGTGTCCGACGAAGCACAAATTACAATCCATTTTGCAAGCAGTGTTTATGATTAAAATAAATCTTAAATCTATTTCCTTTTTACAAATTCAAGTGGACTCCCAACTGATTTTCTTGAGCTCTGTCGCGTGAACGATCGCTCGCTAACAAAGCAGCTCGCTTCCAGCCATTGTCTGGCCGTGCTGATAGCGCGCGGCCTGTGTTCAGTCATGTCGAAGGACTACATTCAAAAGTAGAACAATGGCCAGCCGATAATCATGAGCATTGGCGCGCTATACCTTTGTGTTGGCGCACTTCGTTTGCGCGCCATTGGTGCGCTAACATTAACCTTTCAGCTGATCTGAAGTGTAGTTGTGCAAGATACCCGTTTTGGTCCGATTCGAAAATCCTTGATATGTTGTTACCGTGACACAGGACGTTGTGCGCCTTGCCCACTTGAATGATGTTATCAAACTCGGAGTAGCAAATCACGTTGATGGTGCTCCGGAGGGCTCGTGCAAAGTGGAATTCCAGCCGTAAGTTGCCTTGTCTTGCGAGGTTCAGCTGATGGTCGTTCTTCAAGGTGGGGGTCACATCGAAGCAAAAAAACGTGTATCCGTTAGCGTAGTCCTCCCGACTGATCATATTCCCTTCATCCTGGTTGATTTGACCGGTCGCTGTAAACAGGCTCTGACAGGCTCGAATGAAATTCTCACGCCCAAAGTTCGGCGTTAAGCCCGTGGCTGGGACCTGTTGTCCGTCCACATGCATGGCCAAAAATTGATGCCCAAAGGTTTAAATTCAAGGAACAGGTTTTTTTTTGTTGGCGATCATATTCCCGACAGGCACAGAGAACACTTTGGTTTGCACACGTCGGATGGGGTACTGGGCTGGTTTTCTTTCAAAGGCTTTGAGCTGCCCCAACTGGACGGCTCGATTTGGTTTTACTTTTCGGACATACAGAAATGCTTCTTGGATGATGATCTTATAGTGAGCTACATGCCCCTCTACGTCAGTGGACATCAAGAAGAAGGTCGGATGCGCCCGAATGAGTCAGATTTTGAGGGGGATCTTGTTCAACAGGGTATCGGTCTTGCATAAAGAAGTCTGCGTGCAGTCAACCGATGAGATCGACCGAGTTGCCGTTTGCAGTAAAACCCTTCCGTTTGTTTCATCCTGTATTGTCGTTCTCATGTGCCCGGGTGTGTCCCGGTAGAATGAAGAAGCTGTTAACTGAGATTTTTTAGCCCCTCGTCCATAAGACAGCAGCGTTTCGATGTAGACTCGATAGGGTTACGTGATGGTCGAGTCATTGATGATTTTGTCGCTGAGAAAAATATCCACCTTTTGAAACATAGAGTGCAGCCAGAGATTTGTCAGGCCCACCATTGCACCGTCGGCGATTCTGGAGCCATCCACATTGACAATCTGGGCTTTCACACACAAGTACGAATGGGTTAAATCCACATAGGCCGTATCCGCATTGCTGATGGTGAACTCGCTGGGCCCTGAGAGAGGGAGATGCTCTACCCATAATCCTTCTTCGGCACTGGTCTGTGTGGGCGGGACGGTCCACAAATATAGTTCATTGTTGATGGAGGGAAAGGACAGGACTTGTTTGCCAACAGCTTTCACCCCACGCGTCACCAAGGTGAGGTACCTTCATTGTTCAAAGTTGTGAGAGCGTGCTTGTCGAAAATAAAATTGTGACCACCAGTTTCCCAATTTGGAATGCCTAAGTTTGCCTGGTGTCATCCCTTATATCGATGGTGTTGTTGCACCGGTAGATAGAGTACGTGGTTAAAGCTCTCTGACACCTGATCTCCGTAGTCCCCTTTCACTGGACAAGAGCGCATCTATATCGCCGGCAATGTGACCATCCACCACATCCGAATAGACATAAAGCCCATACAAGCCAGCCTAAAGATCCAGCATGGTCTTCGCCTGGAACCGACCGGGCCCAACATAGTTATCCGTCTCCAGTACACACAGCTCCTTCAAAGTCTTGCTGAAACGTACGGTCGCATTGCTCTGGACGATGATCAGGAACTTGTGCTTCCACTCGCAGTACTCCATGTGCAGGATACCCACTAGACCACACGCCCAACGTCCGTGAAGATGTAAAGGATGTGGCAGCTGTGTGACATAATGGTCCAAGTTGTTGCTGGGTAGCCGAGCTATTACTGGGTAGTGTGAGGTAAAACAAAACCTAAAAGATATACACCCCTTCCATCCATTTTGGACTGCAAATTGGTTCTCTTGTAAAGAAAATATTTCTGGCAAATTCACATCATTTTGATAGGACCTGAGTGCGTCATAATAGCTTCCGAAATCTCATTCCAGTGAGAGATAACTCGAGTATGGAACAGAGTATGCAATACCCTCCGTGTTATACCAATGGACACACTGTGGATTCTTTTGAGCGAACTCATGGTCTTCTTTCCAGCTGACTCCGAAAATAGCACTTCCGATGCAAGCAGGCAGTCAAAATTAAACAATCTGTCGTGATGACACAACTCGGCTCCGTAATGGATTCCACGTTGAGATAATGCATAGACTGCACTATTATGCCTTTAAGGGTGCACTCTTGAATTCGGCAAAGCATGGGTCCGCTATTCGTCCACCAATCGTCGTCAACCCAAATGTAAAATCTTCAACCCAAATGACTTATATGTATATATTTGCTGAAAGAGGATGATTGAATTATTATTTTAAGACACAGGACTGATATGTTATAGAAAAATGAATCTCGAACATTCTGCTCCAAGCTTGCTTATTTTTTTGTAGAAAAGCCCTTAAAATGTCGAAAAATGGTGAAATAGAAAGATTTGAATTACATTCCTTTCTCATGTTGACAAGACCGGTACCAACTTAAAAAGTCGAAAAACTGGGGATTAACCTGACCGTATTTTGTCAGATTTTCTCTCCGTAAATGAGGCCTGATTATAAGGCACACATAATGGGCATAATTGAGGCAGGACAAAATTTACTTAATGGCCCCGATCACCGTGTAGACGAAGCCAGCCATCGATCTGTATATGCTCATTTGCAGCGTCGATAACTCTGAGCAGGATGGCA
This sequence comes from Hanleya hanleyi, assembly GCA_036873755.1. Lineage (NCBI taxonomy): Eukaryota > Metazoa > Mollusca > Polyplacophora > Lepidopleurida > Hanleyidae > Hanleya > Hanleya hanleyi. The sequence goes on along the minus strand of JAVTVY010057108.1, from coordinate 15,697 downwards.
TTATTGATATAAGCTATTAAGAAGGCAAAAAAATGATGATGAAGCAGAACACAGTCTATCGTGTTATGAAATTAGACAGGGGCCATTGCTACGAAACTGTGAAGGGCCACCACTACAACTAACGCTTCAACGCACAACCCCTGCTCTTTGCGGGCTACTTCCAGAATATTATTTCGTTGTGTTTGGCAAAAGCGATCATATCGACCAAATCAGCCTACCACTGGGCATCTATACCACCAAAGATGACCGGTTTCGTGGAAAATGGCGGAAGGCAGTAAACATAGGGTATAATTGTCTTGTTTTTTTAAAACCAATCTCGGACTTGGGCTCGTTTGTCCCGTGGGGTTGAGCGGTTCGATAGAAGGCGGATAATGCACTATCTATAGGCTGCCGCACTGTCGGGATTGTAATACAACGTGTCCAACACCTTCTCCCAGCTGTTCATTGTGACAAATGATGATAGACCCCGGCTCTCTCGTTTATTTATAACGGGTATATATTGGGCCGGTGTCGTAGTTGCTTTTTGGGCTTTTTCTTTGACTTCTGCCAGCACATCGTCCACTGCGAATGGCAAGACCAACTCGTCTGATGACCGACTTTCATCCGTAAGCACTTCCACATCCGCCACGGCATCTTCCAATGCGGACCATAGAACAGGGTGAAGGGTAAAATGAACTGTATCCCCATCTAGCCGAGCCAATTGAGCAAAGAAGGGACCGCATCGGATGTACACATCGTGACACAAGTGGGCGAGGACGCTGTCCAGCTCACCAGATAAAACCCATTTGAATCTTGGTCCAGTCCTCCCGGGACAGACGAATGTGAGCCGGGCGTGTTCGTTTAGTGTTCGCATAACAGATGTCTCCCTCCTCCATAATATCCACCTTATTCGCATAGAGGTACAGGAAGATCTCGGGGGGTTACAATGAGAAACGCCCGTATTATATGCTCCGTCATGGTCAGTACGTGAATGGCACAAGATGTGACTCTCTCTCGTATTTTTAGGGAGGAAAAGTCCATGACATGAAATCAAAGGATCGGTTGGTCCATCATTTTAGACACGTGAAACGTAACCTTCTTCGTCATCTCCACCTGTCATTTGCTATATATTGTTGTCTGGCCCAACCCAAGCTATTCAAGGTCTCTAGTTGGGCCAATGCCGTGTCAGGGGCGCACGATTCGTAATGGTGAAGGGCTGGCCGTACACGAGGGTATTGTGACTGAGGTAAAAGTACCGGAGCTGATCCGTCTCCTTATGCCGTAATAAATAGCCAAAAGTGAGATTTAATTTGAAGGTTGTGGCTTGGTCCTCAAAATGGCATAGGCGTGGTGGAGTAGGCGATGTCGGTGAAAACAGTGCCGGATATTAGGCCATTGACGCTGGAGGAAAGAACTCACAGCTTCCAGGATAGGTAGTACTTCGATTGGTGGATCTTCGGCATGTGTTGTGAAGTTTCCCTCCTCATTGGGGACCGGATTCTGGGCGAGCGGTGCGCGAAACCTTTAACCTCGCATGATTCAAGATAAGTGAGTAACAATCGGCTCTATTTATTAGTCTTCAATATGGTGAATCATGGGATAGCAACACGAAACGTACATCCCATATTATCTGCGAATATCTGGCACTGGGGTCAAAGTTCTTTTCTGAATGCTTTCATTCGGGTTCTGGAATACGGGTGTTAAGTTTATCTGGGAAATTTTTGAAGGTCACGGCAGTGAGAACCGGATAGCACCTCTCGTCTTGCTCATTGGACTTGGCCAGTGCGTCCGCAATAGCACAAGACAAGGCCCACTGGACGGCTGACCGGTCGTCCGGTGTAAACAGATGGTCCACAATAGGCCACTTTCTCAAATTACAACACATATAAGGGTAGTGGGAAGAGGTGCCGACAGATCAGAGTCTAAGGTGAAGCTTAGAGTGGGATCCCGATGACGCCCCAGGCGTGCGAAGCATGGCCCACGGTGTACGTAGATGGCATTCTCCACGTGGATGAGGTCACCATCGAGCTCACCGCGCTCAACACCCGTTTAAATTTGGTTCAGCCAGCCGTCACGGTGTAGCGTAACCATTTTTGATGTGTACCCAGGGCCCGACCGGCAAATATCCCGGTCTCCTACAGTGGTGACTTTATCCTCATAGACGTGTAACCCCACCTCGGGTGTAAGGGGACGGAGCGCTCGTAGGACTGGCGACATGGCCGACGAAATGACGCGTGATGGATGACCCACACCGTCACTGACCGCCGTATTTATATTGCATTGGTTCGTCCGGCTGCGCATGCCTAGCTCTATTTACTCACACCACACTAGGAAAGCCTGAGTCCAGGCGACTCACTTGGTGCAATTCACCTGTGTCTGGTTCTCGGTATATGACATGTGGAGAAAAGGAGGGTTTACCATTTCACTTGCGATTTATGCTAGACACATAGCTGACTATAATGTCGGGTACCATGCTTGATGACGTGCATTCCAGGATATTAACATTGGAGTAAATGAAGGACATATGCAGTTGTATTGAGGAGCAGATAACTCATGTTGCATCTTTTCGGACATGTCAATTAACATTGAAGTAACTGAAGGACATAGACAGTCGTATTCAGGGCAGATAACTCTTGCTGGGCCTAAACTACAGGTTCCGAAAGGTCACGTAGACGCGTCTTGACTTTTTGAAAGGGCATCAAAGGCCACAGTGACCTTGGAAATTTTTTACTATGATCTTTGTGACGTCACTTCCGGTTTTGACTTCTGACCCTCTGCGCATTCCCATTAGGAGCAAGCATAATCCATCTCTACAAACTTCACACCCATACACTTTTTCTACTGCGCATGCGCGGAATGACGTTAGTTCCACGCCAAGCGGATGCCCCCCAACGAGTGCTACAAATTAACACCTCTCACAGCCCATTCCGACCAATAGTGGCCCATCTCGACCCCCAAAGATCTATTTCCATTCTGTTTGTCTACTGCGCACGCGTGGAATGACGTCCGTTCCACGCCATACCCATTCAGCCGGACGCTCATTCACGAGTGCTACACATTGACACCTCCTACGGCCCAATAGGACCAATATTGGCCCATCTCGCCCCTAAAACGTCTACACCCTTGCTCTTTGTCTACTGGGCATGCGCGGAATGGCGTCCTTTCCACGCCATACTCATTCAGTTGGACGCTCCTTTACGAGTGCTTCACTATGACACCTCTCGTGGCCCATTTAAACCAATATTGGTCCATCTCGGCCCCAAAACAACTATTCCCTTACACTTTTTCTACCGCGCATTTGCAGAATGACGTGAGTTCCACGCCACACCCAACCTGTCGGATGCTCCCCTACGAGTGCTTCACTATGGCACCTCTCACGGCCCAATCGAACCAATGGTGGCCCATCTCGACCTCAAAACGTCTATTCCATATACTTTGTCTACCTCGCCCGCGCAGAATGACGTCAGTTCCACACCACACCCATCTAGCCGGACGTTCGCCCGCGAGTGCTTCATTATGACACCTCCCATGGCCCATTTGGGCCAATATTGGCCCATCTCGGCTTCAAAACGTATATTCCCTTGCCCTTTCTCTACCGCGCATGCACAAAATGACGTCAGTCCCACGTCACACCCATTCAGACGGACGGCCCCAACGAATGCTAGATAATGACACCGCCCACGGCTAAATCGGGCCAGTGTTGGCCCATCTCGGCCCCAGAGCGTCTGTTCCCTTGCCCTTTGTCTACCGAGCAATGCACAGAATGACATCAGTTCCACGCCACAACCAATCAGTCGGACGGTCCCCCACGAATGCTAAATATTGATCCCTAACACGACCCAATCGGACCGCTATGGGTCCACCTGGACCCCAACATGTCTACATCGCGAGAGAAAGAAAACTGACCACCCTAATACTTCCATACCGCAAATGTCCATGCGTTGGTTCCCGATTGGGCTTTCACCATAGCCGTATATAGGGTATTTTCAACCTTCCCTAGTATGGGCTACGGAAGCATAGATAGGACATGGGTGAAAAAAAATTTCCGCCCAAAAAATTCTCTCCGGGTACAGATACATCTCCGACCCGGAGATAATTATCTCCAACCCAGAGATAATTATCTCCGACTCAGAGATAATTATCTCCGACCTGGAGATACATCTCCAACCCGGATGATAATTATCTCCAACCCAGAGATAATTGGCCAATGGTGTTACAGTGATCGTTACCGCGGCTCCACTCTCATTGGTCAATTATCTCCGGGCCGCAGATGTATCTCGGGGTCGGAGATGTATCTCAGGGTCGGAGATAATTTCTCCGGGTCGGAGATGTGTCTCGGGGTCGGAGATAATTTTCTCCGGGTCGGAGATGTATATCTAGGTCGGAGATAATTTTCTCCGGGTCGGGCACAATTTCACGGACGAAAAAAAAAATGTTTACCCATGTCCTATCTATGCTTCCGTAATGGGATGACTCGTGGCGCAGTGGATAACATGCCCGCTTGTGGAGCGCACAGCGCGGGTTAGACTCCAGCTGGAACGAGGAGGGTTTCCCCTTCTCCAACTGTATGGCTTTGGATGGGGCTTATAACCTAGAGGCTATACCCGGCACCCTTGGGTAGCAGTCTACAACAGAGCCAATTACAAGCGTCTAGTCCGTTATTCATAATACAGCCGTCGTCCATTAGAGAATATCCGCGTCCATAATCCAAAGGATCTGAAATTGAACAGAAGGCTGGTTCATTATATGCTAAACAGCAACCGTGTTTTGAGAGAACCCCCATAGAACTATATATTTTCTGAAAGCGTGAGCTCTTGCCATGAAACAAAGACAGACGTAAGCCTTGCTGACCGAATCTGGGTCCCCATAACCCCTACTGAACTTGCCCCAGACTTCAGGAAAATCCTTCCAATTTGGTGTAAAATAGATCATATTCTCTCCCCATCACAGAAAAAATTGGGAATCGATTGTCATAAACCCCACCGACTTTGTGCCCAGTCCAAGGATCAACAAAAATTAGCAAAGAAAATAGGGGGTCGACCAGGCCGTTTTCTAACTCATTTTCCCATTGCAAAGTATACCATGTGCTCGCAGGCTGAAAAAGACTCCAATTTACAGCCGAACTTCCGCACTTCGATCTACATAGTGAGGCATGAGACGATCTAACTGACAAAATACCATGTACTGATATGAAGCAAATCAGCCGCTAAACTGACTGATATTACAAATATTAAAGATGTAATCAGCCTCAAATCTGGGCTGAAATTGATGTCTCTCAAACTCGGCGAAAGTGACATATGTTACAACAGGTACAAAATGAAACACATTTGACCACAAAAAACTAAACTTGTTTCTACCATTCACAAGAAAATAGAAGGAGTTGATCTCTAAAAATAAACAGCATGGCATGCCGTTTATTTTTCCACTGCCGTGTCAACAAGCGTATACACGTATGGTGCGTTCTACCAACGTACGCTATGCGACATCACCGAACCGTGGCACGAGCCTTGACGTTATCCCATGGCTGCAGCTGTGCAGCATTCAAATTCGTGAGCGTCGCTACGTCACTCATACGTCACGCAGTGACGTCATTTTCCTCTCCGCGTACAACACACACTCAATGGCGAGACAGAAAAGCCGTCGAAGCGGGCAGAGTTACAAATTTCTCTGACAAGATATTCTTGCATTCGTTGTATATGACGATCCCACAATCGTCAAATATAATACATATGATGCTTTGGTAATCTTCCCTGCTGAAAAAACGCACAGGGGAGAGGTTACAAAATCCATCCATTTTGAGGCTGATTACATCTTTAATAAACAAAGAGCCATCAAAAATTCTCATGGGGTCAAACCTGGTGGAATAATAATTTCAAAGATTTTGAGTGGGACCAAAAATTCGTAGCTATGGACTACACCCTTGACTTCGATTACTACCGGACATCCCGGAGATGACCGGACATTTCCGGAGATAACCGGGCATTGCCGAAAATTACCGGACATTGACGTAGAGTCCCGAACATTGCCGAACATTGCCGGACATTCCCTTATAGTCGGGGCTGTTAGGGCATAAAAGGGACTGTTTGGTTCAGATTCTTCCAAAAGCACCAAATTTGGCCCATATGTCGCCCATACCATACCTTTGCGATTTTTGACGGGCGCCAAGGTAGTCGCCCCCTGGGGCCGCCATATTGGCGAAATTCATTATGGCCGCCACCCGGGTTAGAGGTCAGTCAATAAAATGGCTAGAATCATGAATAATACAACTTTTTAGTGGTTATCGGAGTCGGGAAATCTGATTCTGATCTTATTTCAACGATTTGAGGTCAAGGTCACCCTGAAGGTCATTTTTGGGTCAAGTTCGTCATTTTTAGTGGTTTTTAGTCGAGATATACAAACAAACTCATTTTATCGATTTTCGGGGTTGAGTAACCCGAATCTGGCCATATTTTGACAATTTGAGGTTCATGACAGATGTCCCCCGAAACAAAGGTCAACCGGAGGTCAATTATAGGAAACATCAAAAGGGCCAGAATCACAAATAATACCATAGGGCTTTGCGGCATCGGAGAATTAGATTCTGACCTTATTTTGACGATTTGAGCTCATGGTCACCTCATTTGAGAATTAAAGGTCAAAGATCATCAGTTGCTACTAAAAACAATCGAAAGAAGATTATTCAGGAACAAATGTTACTAAAATACTTCGGAGATGACATCTGCTGACAAAATGCTATAACTATGCCGCTACGTGCATTTAAATGTTCAAAATACAAAACAAAGACCGCTTAAGCAACAGTATACCAATGATTACTTTTACTACCTATGCATTCTGGCTTGCGCTCCATGATGCCAGCAATAAATAATACTTGTCATCATCGCCCAAGTTATTAACGCACCCGCCTTCGCATTTGCAGAGGGTCATGTATCGGACATCGGCACAGTTGCATTTGCACCTTCTCGTGCATGCCTTGAGTCAGCCTCAGTGCATGAGAATGGCATATGCCATAGAAGTGTTGCTGAGAGTGGTCTATAGCGGTTGCCATGTACTGGTGCAATCTTTGTGCCAGCTACACTCACTGAAGTCAGGGATTCCCTGCTGGAGTGAAGCGATTCCAGTAGAAACTCGCTTGCAGCAGCGCTCGCTTCACATGCTGCAAAAGCGCGGCTTGGGAGGTGGGATGTTTTCCAGCGATCTGGTTGCAGTAGTGAAGAGGTGATGCTTGGCCTCATTGACACCGGCTGCATCACATCCCTTGCTGTACATGAGTACGATGAAGCGTTCTATAAGCTCCATATGCAAGGACTCGAGAGTGTCAAGATCATGCGTGAGAGCAACTAGTGTGTCGGTGGGGTCCGATATACGCCCAGGCGGTCTTTTTGCCACATCCAAGAAACTGTGAAGTCGTCTTGCACCCCGTTAAGCTATGAAAGAGAGGTAGTGCCACGGACTTTGACGGACCAAGATCGGAACAGATGGTTTGGACTGGAATGCCACAATACTTTTTCCTGAACCCCTAAAAACCCGAAATATGAATGGATCAGCGGCTTCTTAACAGATGTTAACAAAAAGGAGCCGTTCTCATTCATCACCACACAGATGTCCAAGACTGACATGAGCGGAAAGCTCCTTCTGTGTACCCGTTTTGAGTCCGTGTTCTTCAACAGGCGTTATGACCTCACAATACTTCAACCGCGCAACCATTCCGAGGCGGACACTAGGGTCCTCCTGCATCTAGCACATGCCATGGAGAAGGGTCATACAACAGCCTATGTTCGCACGATGGACAGCGATGTCCGGTCTTTGAAGACCCTCGGTCTATCGGAACTCTTGGTGGACTTCGGTACTGGAAAGAAATATTGTGACATTCAGTCCATACCGTTTGTTCCGATCTCGGTCCGTCAAATCCTTGGCACTACCCCTCTTCCACAGCCTTACTGGGTGCGACCCGACTTCACAGTTCCTTGATAGCGCAAGCCAGAAGGTATAGATACCAATAATCATTGGTATATTGTTGCTAAGGCGGTCTTTGTATTGTATTTCGAACATTTAAATACACATAGCGGCGTAGCGGCATAGTTATAGCATTTTGTCAGCAGATGTCATCTCCGGAGTATTGTAATATAATTTGTTCCTGAATACTCTTCGTTCGATTGTTCTTAGTGGTAACTGTTGATCTTTGACCTTTGACCCCAAAATGGGTTGACCTCAAATCTTCAAAATAGGATCAGAATCGGAGAATGCCACAAACCTCTATGGTATTATTTGTGGTTCTTTTGGTGTTATACCTACAATTGACCTCTGGTTCGGATGACCTCTATCGCGACTCTCAAATGAAATATTGCCCCGAATCGCCAAAGTAAGGCCAGATTCGGGTTACTCAAACCTGGAAACCAATAGAATGAGGCAGTTTATATATCTTGCCCCAAAACCACTGATAATGGCGAATTTGTCCCCAAAATGCCCTTTAGGGTGACCTTAAAGGTTACCTTGACCTAAAATCGTTGAAATATGATCACAATCAGATTCTCCGACCCCAAAAACCACTAAAAAGTGCTATTATTCACATTTCTAGCCCTTTTAGTTATTCAACTATAACCAGGATGGCGACCATATTGAATTTCGCCGAATATGGCGGCCCTAGGGGGCGCCCGTCTTGGCGCCCGTCAAAAATCGAAATAGTATGGTATGGGCGACATATGGGCCAAATTTGGTGCTTTTGGAAGAATGTGAACCAAAATATCCCTAACAGCCCCCACTACTTAGATTGAGACGAGGCGACAACGTATTTGAAGTCTCGTTGCATGGGATTACCTTTTGTCCGCGGAGGCTTCTCCCCGGAACCGGAAACGACCACATCAACGCCAGAAATGACCGCATCACCACGTAACCGGAAGTGACCTTTGCCGGAATTGTAGTGACCTTGACCTCTGTGACGTCACAAATGTGCAATCTTTTTTAGGTCAATATGCCTGTATCGGTCCTTTATATACTATTTGTATCATACCCGGGTGAGTTAAACTTGGGAGATATTAGAAGTTGACTTGTCTTAAACTGACGAGAAGATGGTTTCATCTGAATAATATTTTTAATATATTTGGTTATCTGGGGAACCATTCAGACAAGCCCTAGCTGACTTGCTTCGAGATCAACTTTTCTACTAAAAATTAAATTTATTACATTTATGTCCGCTTGGATGAAGTGCGTTAATCTGAGATCCGTTTGAAGTTTTCACTTTTAGAATAGTTTAATTTCGCAATTAATCTGGAATCAGTATAACTTTGAGGGCAAAATGAGGGGTAAATCGTATTCACTATTGCAATAGGTATTGTCACATGTTTTCTACAACCAGTTTGCACTAGATATTGGAATAAGGACACGTGTATACGGTTGTAACGCGACGACCTCGACAATCTGACTGAGCAAAGTCCCTTTTGAAGTGGTAGGGTCATACGCACAATGCTGATGTGATATCTACCTGGTTGTCACGAGTGCAATAGCTTTCCCCCTTCGTATTCTCTTCGGCTCTAAGGTACTCCAGACCTGGGTCCTGAGAATGTATCTTAAAAGTAATAAATTACCTCTCATATTCGGTGGCATTTGTGAGACAGTAACTAAGCAGCTAAGCCTTAGAAGGGGATTTGGTTTAATGTCACACTCAAGGTTTGGTATAAAGTGTACATACCCTGGTTAGTCGCGATAACGACAGAAGTTTGTCAAACTTTATCAGCAGGGTCAGATTACAGCCATACCCTAGTGCATACATGATATACTCCGCCATATATTAACTTTACTTTCATTACATAGGTTAAGTAGAGGCGTTAACATCATGCGTGTAAGCCGTTTTGTCTAGTCCATCATAAGGTCTATGATATATATGATAGGAAAGGAGGTCCTGGCCCCACAGTAACCAGCAGTGAACACCAAAGCAGACAGGAGCTGAAGAAAAATCTACAAACAAGGTAAATACGATGATTTTCAAACCCAGCGACAGTAATCCTTATACGATTGCCTTTCAATGGACCTAAGTTTTAGGTCCACTGAATTCTTTTGTACATAGGTGCAAAACTTTTCAAAATATGTGGAATAAGCGTTTAAATAACTACTAGCCATAGGCCAAAAGCTTGTCCTGTCAGCTAGTCGTTTCCTATTCGGCGTTCGAAGTTCTCGCACCAGTGGCCATCGTTTCTTCGAACTTCAGAATTAAATGCCAAATTTGGTCAAAGTACCGGGTAACTGATATTTAGGGCGTAGAGTAGATACCGCAAAAACAAATCGTTCCACACCCTGCAAAATGAGGTCGACTGTCTCAAAACGCGCATACCTGACTGCACAGAATATCATCTATAGTCCAGTCAATCTAGCGAGAAAATCACCAAACCTAGAAAAAATTGCAACAGAAACGGGGTTTGCGGTAAATAACCTCTGAAGTGATTCCGAACAACATATCAAAGATGTAGATTGATATAGACAAGGGAAATTTTTTAATTTGCATAAATCCAAAATGGCGGCTCATTGCTTGTTTTCTGTCTACATATTTATGCGGATATCACATTCAGCCGGAATGTATTTTCAAATAAAGGTTTGCGCTAATACATCTTCGCATACATAATTGACAACGGATGAAGGTGGAAGACATTTCTTTGCCTAAAGTTCAAAATGGTCGCCATTTTCCAAGATAGCCGCTATTTTTCTGCCAGTACATCTGACAGAGAAATAGATGTTTGTGTCCGATTTGAATAATGTTTGTGTCTATATATATAATTTTGATCACGCCAAATCTGATTCGGCTGACCAGAACTACCTACAATGCACCTTTGACATCAGCAATGAAGATTACCCAGATTTTTACCTTCGCCAGTGCCTGGCCATTGTGGTCGAGTGTATCTGTCTTCTGACCGAAAAATCGCCCCAAAAATGCTCTTTTTGAAACTGACGTCACTGTGAGGTCATCATGGCAGTCTCGCGGATTTTTTTACATTTTCTTGTAGAGCTCGACCCAAAGATATAATGTGGTAAGTATCAGCCCTCTAGCCTTAGCGATAGCGAAAATATGTAGGAGCACTTTCCCCCCCATATCTGAAGGAGCACGGTTTTCTGCATTCCTTGAAGAAACATCTTTACCTCTATACATGTCCACCGTTACATCCATGCATGGAAGCTTCACCGTTACCTTCATACCTGACTGACCACCGTTACCTCCCTTTGTTCAAGGATGTTCCTTACCTCCATTACTGGAGGGCCTTCGTTACCAGCATACATGAATTATGTCTACCGCTACCTCCATTCCTTGAAGGACCACCGTTTCCTATATTGCTCGAAGGATCACCGTTACCGGCACCTCTATTGCTTCCGTACCCCAAGGATCAACGTTACTTGTATACCTGAAGTTCAAACGTTACCTCCATTACTTGAAGGACCATTGTTATCCACATCACTGAAGATCGATCATTACCTCCATAACTGAAGGGCCACCATTACCTCCATAATTTGAAGGACCACCGTTACTTCCATTCCTGGGGGTCTACCGTCGCTTCCATACTCCAAGAATCACTGTTACTTATATACCTGAAGTTCAAACGTTACCTCCATTACTTGAAGGACCACCGTAATCTCCATAACTGAAGATCGACCATTACCTCCATAACTAAAGGACCACCGTTACCTCCATAATGGAAGGATCATCGTTACCTCCATTCTTGTTATCCACATAACCATTGTTATCCACATAACTGAACGATCACCGTTTGGAGGTCCACCATAATTACCACCATTCCTTGAAGGACCATTGTTATCCACATAACTGAAGGACCCCCGTTACTTCCATTCCTGAAAGGACCACCTTTAATATCTCCATAATTGAAAGACCTCCGTTACCTCCATAACTGAAGGTCCACCGTTACCTTCATTCCTTGAAGGGCCACAGTTGCTTCTGTTCCTTGAAGGAGCAGCGTAACCTTCACACATGAAGGTCCACCGTTGCCCCCATTTTTTGGATGGTCGCCCGTACCTCCATAACTCAAGGTCCCGCGTTGCCTCCATATCTTTAGGACCACCGTTCCTGCCATACCTGAAGGACCACCATTACCGGTCCACCGTTACCTCCATTCGTTGAAGGATCTCCGTTACCCCCATACCTGATAGACCGTCATTACCTCCATACATTAAGGTCCACCGTTACCTTCATTCTTCTCTCTTGCAGGAAATTAGCTTGGTTTTATGCATACCATGATTCATTCTGTAAATTTGGTGCTAATGCTTTTATATGAATTAGGTCTTTGGATTACGAACGCGGGAATTCTTTAATGAATGACGGATGAATATTGAGCGACAGACTAGACGCTTGTATTTGCAGAATAACTGTTACCTCCATACCTGATGATCCACCGTTACCTCCATACCTGATGGTCCACCGTTACCTCCATAGCTGATGGTCTACCCTTATCTCCATACCTGGTAGATCGCCGTTACCTCCATACCTGATGATTCACCGTTATCTCCATACCTGATGGTCCACCGTTACCTCCATAGCTGGTAGATTGCCGTTACCCCTATACCTGATGGTCCACCGTTACCTCCATACCTGATGATCCACCGTTAACTCCATACCTGGTAGATCGCCGTTACCTCCATACCTGATGGTTCACCGTTACCTCCATACCTGGTAGATCGCCGTTACCTCCATACCTGATGGTCCACCGTTATTTCCATACGTGATGGTCCACCGTTACCTCCATACCTGGTAGATCGCAGTTACCTCCATACCTGATGGTCCCCCGTTACCTCCATACCTGATGGTCCACCGTTACCTCCATACCTGGTAGGTCGCCGTTACCTCCATGCCTGATGGTCCACCGTTACCTCCATACCTGGTAGATCGCCGTTACCTCCATTCCTGAAGGACCACCGTTACCTTCATTCTTTGGAGGATCACCGATACCTCCATTCCCGAAAGACTACCCTTACCTCATACCTGAAGGATCACCGTTACCTCATACCTGAAGGCCCACCATTACCTCATATCTGAAGGACCACCGTAACCTCATAACTGAAGGACCACGAGTGTCTCCATTGTTTGAAGCATCACTGTTACTTCCATACCAAAATGACCACCGTTTTTTTCATTCTTTGAAGGACCACCGTTACCTTCACACCTGAAAGTCCACCGTTACAGATATTCCTTGAAGGATCACCGTTACCTCACTTTCCGAAAGCCCACCGTTACCTCATACCTGAAGGACCACCATTACCTCCATTCTTTGAAGGATCGCCGTTACTTTCATACCTGAAGAGCCACCGTTATCTCCATTCTTTGAAGAATCAACGTTACCTTCATTCCTTGAAGGACCACCGTTACCGTTGGATTAATATGCTGGAGATGGTATCCGACTGTCTGAACAGCGGCCATCTTGAAAATGGCAGCCACCTTGGCTATTTGTTTGGTCAAAATATCTACAAATGATATCAGTGTGAATGTATGTGAAGTTGTTTCAATTTGTAGTGCTTAATTTGAGCAACTCTGCCCAAGGTAGAGTGTATACTGTGTAAAATTGACCGAAAATATTGCACAGAACGGCCATCTTGGATTTATGCAAATTAAAATCATTCCTTGAAGGACCACCGTTACCGTTGGATTAATATGCTGGAGATGGTATCCGACTGTCTGAACAGCGGCCATCTTGAAAATGGCAGCCACCTTGGCTATTTGTTTGGTCAAAATATCTACAAATGATATCAGTGTGAATGTATGTGAAGTTGTTTCAATTTGTAGTGCTTAATTTGAGCAACTCTGCCCAAGGTAGAGTGTATACTGTGTAAAATTGACCGAAAATATTGCACAGAACGGCCATCTTGGATTTATGCAAATTAAAATTTTTCCCTTGTCTACATCAATCTACATTTTTTACATGTTGTTCGGAATCACTTCAGATGTTATTTACCGCAAACCCCGTTTCTGTTGCAATTTTTTCTACGTCAAACCGTAGATTGACTGGACTACTAGGCCAAAGTATCAATTATCAAATAGGTGTTCGTGAATAGCACTCCTTTCCCTAAGATCAATTGTCGTTGAAGTGGAAAATTATGACGGAAGCATTAGCTAATTCCGATATCACGTAAAACCGGATAGGTTTGTTGAGAAATATGACGGAAGCATTAGCTAATTCCGATATCACGTAATACTCGGTTAGCTTTATTGAGAAATATGAATTACTCAGTGGTACAGACATAATGGTAGGCCTACACAAAATAGTAAATTGTATGCTTATTTATTAGCTTACATCCCGTGCAAACGGCGTCTCTTCGCGTTAAGAGTGGTTTCCAGGAGGTGCAGAGCTCCCATAACTTAAGAGTGGATTTTAGAGGATGTTTCGGGTTCTTACAATTTGTGAGGTGTTCGTGAATAGCACTCCTTTCCCTAAGATGACAATAACGTGTCTCTTGGGCTGAGGCCCTGGCCTGAGCGCGCTCCACCATATCCACTTATCGTATATAGTCCTCGGAACTTATTTACAAAGGGCTCATAAGTCCTAAGAGACAGATAAACCACACGTCGTGTGATTTTAAGGAACGGAATGTTCACGAACATTTCGCAAATTGAGAGAACCCATTACATAAGTCCGTCATGTAAGGATCTTCAAACCGGGAGCACCGTGCGCAATACAGCTTGTTGGGTAGCTTTTCCAGGTTTAACAAGTTTCACCTACTGTGTTTTCCTTACATGACGGATAGGTCGACAATAAAGTGAACGGGGATTTCTACGCCCACTTCAAGTGACGCAGAAAATTTGTAATGGTCTGCAAACAGTTTTTACAACTATTCTTATTAGTAAGCAATATACTTTTATAGGCTGTATTAGTGTTGGGTCCCTGCCGCCAGTGTCAGCCAATGGAATCGCGTCTTTACCTCGATAATCTGATGAGTCTCAAATGTCTCAACTTGACCTACTTGGCTGACCTAGAAAAATGTGACATCATACCTATAAAGATGTGACATCATATGACATCATACCTATAAAGATGTGACATCACACCTATAAAGATGTGACATCATACCTATAAAGATGTGACATCATACCTATAAAGATGTGACATCATACCTATAAAGCTGTGACATCATACCTATAAAGATGTGACATCACACCTATAAAGATGTGACATCATACCTATAAAGATGTGACATCATACCTATAAAGATGTGACATCATACCTATAAAGATGTGACATCATACCTATAAAGATGTGACATCATACCTATAAAGATGTGACATCATACCTATAAAGATGTGGGGTTTTCTGCTTTTTGGGAAATTATTCTTGTTAATGCGTTCTCAGATGATGCATGACTGAGTGTCGAATCATCCGGATACCTAAAATGAAATTTCAAACTGTTCTATAACAAGATAGTATCATAATAATATATTTTTTTCGGAAATAGTTTGTTTTGTCGAAACTGACAAGTTTTCAAGCTAAGGCATCATGTACAATCTTCATTTCTAAGAAGTATGTAACTTTTAAGTGTCTCGAATCTTTGTGAAACCCTAATGAAGGATTTGTGAGTACCACTTCATCTCCCCGAAACATTCCCGTAATATTCCCTAAATTCACCGTAATGACGTAGCACACGTAGCGTCTTGTGAATAAGGGCCCTGGCTATGAGGCGCCGTTTGTTACTTTCTAATTCAGTCCCAATCACCTCGCTGGGGGTCTAATAACACCCC
>JAVTVY010057107.1:0-29050 GCA_036873755.1 Hanleya hanleyi | reverse complement strand
GTGTTCTTCATTAAAGGCGACACAAAATTCCAAACCACCAGGGATTAATATTTAATATTGGACTTCTGAAATGAAATAACGTCATTAAACTATTAGTAATTACTATAAAGGAATATATTGTAGTTGATCTGACGTGTTTGTGTATATGTAACAGGTCGATACTTGGTGTAAGAACGCATTGTTGAGGCTTTTGTGCAGCTGAAAAGGGTCACGTCTAGACGCATTGTTGAGCTCAGACAGGCTATTGTAGGCTTTGTCTTGTGCGTTCTTACACCAAGTATAAACCTACAATGTACACTGTATCTCCTACCTAATAGGTTAGTATCACATATAAGAGATATATGCAGCTTCGCAAAAAGATCGAGCCCTTCAGGATGGCACATCATTTGAGGTTGCACATCATTGGCAATGCACATCATTTAAAATAATAAATTTATTAAGAAATATGATTTCTATATTTAGTGATGTTGAGGTTGGATTGAAGGAGGAACTATATTATATAACTACCAATAAAGATTACATTTTTTTTTCAAAAGTAAGCCTACACATCCCATTGCATAGATCTGATGAATACATGTTTATGTATAGTTAGGAACAATAGGTGTGCAATTTTGAGCACCTTCTTGGTGTAACTTTGTGTGATGATATGTGAACAAACAAAGCTAATAACAGTGCAATAGTAGGACTAAATCTATCATTTCAAGCATGCAATGGGACACTTGCACTGTGGTAAACCTTCACATTTGTATGCAAATAAAAGAATGCAATGACAACTGTGTCCAATCATACTGTAATGCTCCATAATAATGTGCACGGGTAAAGACTGAGCTCACAAACTGATTCAAACTCACTTTTAATTAATATAGTAAGTTAAATGTGTGGACACAGATATGGTTGTGCAAAAGCTTCAGGGTCAACGAGAATTTGATAAAATTTAAGAAAATGGCGTCCTTCATTTAAGGCGACACGAAATTAAAAACTAACAGGGGTTCGGTACTGCAGGATTCCCCCGCCAGTTATTTTGATATTGTACTTCTGAAATAAAATAATGTCAAAAACTATTAGTAAATACTATAAAGGAATATACTGTATGTGATTTGGTATGTATGACTGTATATACAATGTACACTGCATCTCATGCCTAATAAGAAGTCAAAATTATTCTAAGTCCAGCCTAAACAAAAAAGATTAACCCAGAAAACTTTCTAAGTCCAGCCTAAACATAAAAGTCTAACCAACACCGACACCAACACCGCCACTTTCCCCCTCTCTCTCCCAATACCTCGCCTACTTCGTACACGGCGAGCTAAAAAGTGTTTTTAAATGTTCAACAAGGACCATCATTGCTTGTTTAGTGATGAAACAACAATGTATACATTATGCAACTGGGCCAAAAACTATGTTTACCATTTTACCAACATTTGTCTGTATGCAACTTCTAAAGGAAGCATATGGTGTGCAAAAATGTCTTCTACAACCTGCCCACAGCAAAAAATGTCAAATATATACCTGACAGTGCCCTGTTATGTTATCGGTGAATTAACAATGTTGGTTCATCTCAGGCATATACAGATTTATTTCTATGTCAATGTCTAATCCATATAACAGTGTGCATAGAAGATTACTTGATTGCCGCAAAGTTAAAACATAGAGAAGCCACCATCACAACTGAAAAATGAATTAAAAATACTCTTAGGCACTGTTGAAACAGTTTTTCCAAAGGTTTACTCTTCATTTAACCCACATAAATTAAATTGCCCAGCGACACTGAAAGAAAAAAATTCAGATATCAGGTATCACCAGGAATCAACACAAATCTTAAATATTTTGAAAGCACATTTGAAACACTTTGTATGGAATATATTGGAGTACTTGATCATGCTAGCACTATATAATGCAGCATTTATAACAACTGAATTGACATCGTGTTCGTTCATCTAAGATACCAATATTTTACATGTTGGAAAGTAGCACAATAATGTGTTTTCAAGAGAAAACAAAATCTAAGCACAGCAGACTTTTACCACAGACACTAGCTGGAACATTCTCCATCAAGCCCTCACCTTTCACCTTTCTGCTGGCTTTGAACCCTGCTGACAATCAATTATATCAGAAAAGATTTCCATACACACACTGTGCTGGAGTATGGAGTTGGGCTAGAGCCCAGAGTCTTAGCTAATGACACTTAATTTACGACCAATGTCAACAAAAGCATCAACAGCTTTGTTAATATCTGCTGGAGAGTGAGCTGCTGAAATCTGCACACGGATCCGAGCTGCACCTGTAAAATATATAACAAACAGTTAGCATCGAAAAGTTACATTCTTATGGAGGGCTGAGAAGGTAAAACATGTCAATTGTCACTTTTTCCTGTATTACCGGTAATTTATATTTATAAGGACAGGTAGACTTATGGTGTCCCACAGTGTACAGAAGAGACTACCACTATTGGTTCATTCGCAAAATTCATACAATGGGTTCCATGCTCAACTTGCCCTGTCTATTCAACCACTCACCTTTTGGCACCACAGGAAAGCTGAAGCCAATAACATAGATACCTCGCTCTGAAAAAGGTGAAGCATCAATATCAGTGATCAATAGGTAATCATTATGGTAAGTTACACAAACAAAATATACACAATTCTACCTCAGTAATTCTTTATCATGTTGGGAGACATTAACCATAAATTTGCAGGTTTTCAGTTTACCCTGAATCCTCCAAATATTGTTAAA
This sequence comes from Hanleya hanleyi, assembly GCA_036873755.1. Taxonomy (NCBI): domain Eukaryota; kingdom Metazoa; phylum Mollusca; class Polyplacophora; order Lepidopleurida; family Hanleyidae; genus Hanleya; species Hanleya hanleyi. Next base: position 26,317 of record JAVTVY010057107.1, on the reverse strand, counting down.
ATTGTGAGAAACATACATAGGAGGTGCACATTCTCAAAGTATATTTAGCATACCCAGAAAGTTGTAAGCATCTCTAATCAAACTGGGGGAGATTTCATTTAATGTCACACTCAAGGTTATTTCACTCATATGGCGACAGCCAGTTTGGACGGTGGAGGAAGCCAGAGTACAGAGAGAACCACTGTCCGTCGGCGAATAACTGGCAAACTTTCACACATGTATCAGCCGTGCCAGTTGAGCGGCGTCAGGCTAGCAATCACCAGCGAAACGCCTTTGACCACTCGACCATCGAGGGTCCCCAATCAAACTAGGACCTGGACTAGTTTATTCTATAAGATTGCCTTGTACATGGAATTTAATTGTGGAAAATGGCAAAATACAACTCTTCAAAATTTTGATAAAAATTTATATGTCATCTTACAAATAGGAGAAGCAAATATACGAGGTACATGCTCAGGAAGCTTACATATTTTCAGGAACATCCATTCAAGCTCTAGGACTAGATTAGTACACATGAGTGCCAAAGCTACTTTGAAATTAATGTCAAAAATGGCAGCCCAACACCTCATAAATCTGACCAAAATTAATATACGTACACATCTGCTGAGCATGTTTAATAACCTTGTAAAGTTTCATGAATATCCAGTCAAAACTCTAGCATTAGTAGTTGATTATACGATTCAGGTGAGATGGGGACAGACAGAGTAAACTTCTTAGGTGGAGGAATAAATATGTGGAGAAAGCAACACCCATCATTGACAGGCCTGTGTTTGTAGAAAGTGATTTTATAAAAAGAACTGTCATGTGTATGATGTTAAAATTTCAGAAGTATCCAACGGATTTTAAGGCTATCAGAAACCCTTTGAAATGAAGGATTGGCAAGCAAAATATGCAACGAAATTACTCACCGAGCATCTGGTCAGCAAATGTAGAGGCGAGTTTGGCATCCCCTAACATCACTGGACAGATGGGATGATCAGGATCACCCTTAAATGTAGAACAGAGGGGAAGTTTGTTAGTCCATCACTGTACAATAATGTACCACACGTGGTACAGGGGAGGTTTGTTAGTCTATCACTGTACAATAATGTACCACACGTGGTACAGGGGAGGTTTGTTAGTCCATCACTGTACAATAATGTACCACACGTGGTACAGGGGAAGTTTATTAGTCTATCACTGTACAATAATGTACCACACGTGGTACAGGGGATGTTTGTTAGTCTATCACTGTACAATAATGTACCACACGTGGTACAGGGGATGTTTGTTAGTCTATCACTGTACAATAATGTACCACACGTGGTACAGGGGAGGTTTGTTAGTCTATCACTGTACAATAATGTACCACACGTGGTACAGGGGATGTTTGTTAGTCTATCACTGTACAATAATGTACCACACGTGGTACAGGGGATGTTTGTTAGTCTATCACTGTACAATAATGTACCACACGTGGTACAGGGGAGGTTTGTTAGTCTATCACTGTACAATAATGTACCACACGTGGTACAGGGGAGGTTTGTTAGTCTATCACTGTACAATAATGTACCACACGTGGTACAGGGATGTTTGTTAGTCTATCATCGCGTAATAATGCTCACACGGTACAGTATTTGAATAGCCCATCACTGCACAACAAATGTACCACACGTGCAGGTACAGGGAGGTTTGTTAGTCTATCACTGTACAATAATGTACCACACGTGGTACAGGGGAGGTTTGTTAGTCTATCACTGTACAATAATGTACCACACGTGGTACAGGGGAGGTTTGTTAGTCTATCACTGTACAATAATGTACCACACGTGGTACAGGGGAGGTTTGTTCGTCTATCACTGTACAATAATGTACCACACGTGGTACAGGGGAGGTTTGTTAGTCTATCACTGTACAATAATGTACCACACGTGGTACAGGGGAGGTTTGTTAGTCTATCACTGTACAATAATGTACCACACGTGGTACAGGGGAGGTTTGTTAGTCTATCACTGTACAATAGAGGTTTGTTAGTCTATCACTGTAAAATAATGTACCACACGTGGTACAGGGAGGTTTGTTAGTCTATCACTGTACAATAATGTACCACACGTGGTACAGGGGAGGTTTGTTAGTCCATCACTGTACAATAATGTACCACACGTGGTACAGGGGAAGTTTATTAGTCTATCACTGTACAATAATGTACCACACGTGGTACAGGGGATGTTTGTTAGTCTATCACTGTACAATAATGTACCACACGTGGTACAGGGGAGGTTTGTTAGTCTATCACTGTACAATAATGTACCACACGTGGTACAGGGGAGGTTTGTTAGTCTATGACTGTACAATAATGTACCACACGTGGTACAGGGGAGGTTTGTTAGTCTATCACTGTACAATAATGTACCACACGTGGTACAGGGGAAGTTTGTTAGTCTATCACTGTACAATAATGTACCACACGTGGTACAGGGGAGGTTTGTTAGTCTATCACTGTACAATAATGTACCACACGTGGTACAGGGGAGGTTTGTTAGTCTATCACTGTACAATAGAGGTTTGTTAGTCTATCACTGTAAAATAATGTACCACACGTGGTACAGGGGAGGTTTGTTAGTCTATCACTGTACAATAATGTACCACACGTGGTACAGGGGAGGTCTGTTAGTCTATCACTGTACAATAATGTACCACACGTGATACAGGGGAGGTCTGTTAGTCTATCACTGTACAATAATGTACCACACGTGGTACAGGGGATGTTTGTTAGTCTATCACTGTACAATAATGTACCACACGTGGTACAGGGGAGGTTTGTTAGTCTATCACTGTACAATAATGTACCACACAGGGGATGTTTGTTAGTCTATCACTGTACAATAATGTATCACACAGGGGATGTTTGTTAGTCTATCACTGTACAATAATGTATCACACAGGGGAGGTTTGTTAGTCGATCACTGTACAATAATGTACCACACAGGGGATGTTTGTTAGTCTATCACTGTACAATAATGTATCACACAGGGGGTGTTTGTTAGTCTATCACTGTACAATAATGTATCACACAGGGGATGTTTGTTAGTCTATCACGTACTGTACAATAATGTACCACACGTGGTACAGGGGAGGTTTGTTAGTCTATCACTGTACAATAATGTACCACACGTGGTACAGGGGAGGTTTGTTAGTCTATCACTGTACAATAATGTACCACACGTGGTACAGGGGATGTTTGTTAGTCTATCACTGTACAATAATGTACCACACAGGGGGTGTTTGTTAGTCTATCACTGTACAATAATGTATCACACAGGGGAGGTTTGTTAGTCGATCACTGTACAATAATATATCACACAGGGGATGTTTGTTAGTCTATCACTGAACATTAATGTATCACACAGGGGGTGTTTGTTAGTCTATCGCTGTACAATAATGTATCACACAGGGGATGTTTGTTAGTCTATCACTGCACAATAATATATCACACAGGGGATGTTTGTTAGTCTATCACTGAACATTAATGTATCACACAGGGGGTGTTTGTTAGTCTATCACTGTACAATAATGTATCACACAGGGGAGGTTTGTTAGTCGATCACTGTACAATAATATATCACACAGGGGATGTTTGTTAGTCTATCACTGAACATTAATGTATCACACAGGGGGTGTTTGTTAGTCTATCACTGTACAATATTAATATATCACACAGGAGTGTTAGCTATCACTGTACAATAATGTATCACACAGGGAGGTTTGTTAGTGTATCACTGTACAATAATGTAAGTGAGTGAGTAAATAGAATTTAACGTAGCTTTTAACAATATTTCAGCTATATCACGATGAACCAATTAAGCACCACCCAGCCCAGTTGTGTTCTTGCTACTTCAAAGAAGAAATCTTTGAAGCAGCATGGAACCAGACACCCTCCATCCACCCTATAAAACACTGAGGGCAGCGCACAAGACATGGACAGGACACTTACATGGTGCAATAAAGACAAGTAATATTACAGTGCTGGACATGACATTAACAAGCTCCTATTGCTTCTCAGCAAAATGCATTGAAGCAACAGTCTATTACTGTACAATAATGTATCACACAGGGGAGGTTTGTTAGTCTATCACTGTACAATAATATATCACACAGGATATGTTTGTTAGTCTATCACTGTACATTAATGTACCACACAGGGGAGGTTTGTTTGTCTATCACTGTACAATAATGTATCACACAGGGGATGTTTGTTAGTCTATCACTGTACAATAATGTATCACACAGGGGAGGTTTGTTAGCCTATCACTGTACAATAATGTATCACACAGGGGAGGTTTGTTAGTCTATCACTGTACAATAATGTACCACACAGGGGATGTTTGTTAGCCTATCACTGTACAATAATGTACCACACAGCAAATGTTTGTTAGTCTATCACTGTACAATAATATACAACACAGCAGATGTTTGTTAGTCTATCACTGTACAATAATGTACCACACAGCAGATGTTTGTTAGTCTATCACTGTACAATAATATACAACACAGCAGATGTTTGTTAGTCTATCACTGTACAATAATGTACCACACAGCAGATGTTTGTTAGTCTACCACTGTACAATAATGTACCACACAGTAGATGTTTGTTAGTCTATCACTGTACAATAATATACCACACAGCAGATGCGTGTTAGTCTATCACTGTAGAATAATGTACCACACAGCAGATGTTTGTTAGTCTATCACTGTACAATAATGTACCACACAACAGATGTTTGTTAGTCTATCACTGAACAATAATATACAACACAGCAGATGTTTGTTAGTCTATCACTGTACAATAATGTACCACACAGGGGATGTTTGTTAGTCTATCACTGTACAATAATGTACCACACAGCAGATGTTTGTTAGTCTATCACTGTACAATAATGTACCATACAACAGATGTTTGTTAGTCTATCACTGAACAATAATATACAACACAGCAGATGTTTGTTAGTCTATCACTGTACAATAATGTACCACACAGGGGATGTTTGTTAGTCTATCACTGTACAATAATGTACCACACAGCAGATGTTTGTTAGTCTATCACTGTACAATAATATACAACACAGCAGATGTTTGTTAGTCTATCACTGTACAATAATATACAACACAGCAGATGTTAGTTAGTCTATCACTGTACAATAATGTACCACACAGCAGATGTTTGTTAGTCTATCACTGTACAATAATATACAACACAGCAGATGTTTGTTAGTCTATCACTGTACAATAATATACAACACAGCAGATGTTTGTTAGTCTATCACTGTACAATAATGTACCACACAGCAGATGTTTGTTAGTCTATCACTGTACAATAATATACAACACAGCAGATGTTTGTTAGTCTATCACTGTACAATAATATACCATGCAGCAGATGTTCGTTAGTCTATCACTGTACAATAACATACAACACAGCAGATGTTTGTTAGTCTATCACTGTACAATAATGTACCACACAGCAGATGTTTGTTAGTCTATCACTGTACAATAATATACAACACAGCAGATGTTTTTTAGTCTATCACTGTACAATAATATACAACACGGGGGATGTTCGTTAGTCTATCACTGTATAATAATATACAACACAGGGGATGTTTGTTAGTCTATCGCAGTACAATAATATTCAACAGAGGGGATGTTTGTTAGTCTAGCCCTGTAGAACTAGAGGTGGCGCTTGGACACTTGAGTTACAGCTGGCTAGACAAGTGTGGTCATTGTATTTTTGATCATCTGTAATAAAAGATTACAGAAATACCCCCCGTTTCCCCAGGTGATACGACCTGTGAGATATCCACGAGAAAAATAACCTCATCTTATGTGTCATGCTATAATAAAGGAACCTGTACAGGAAAAATGGTTTTCATTGGAGACAGTTCGGCTTCTAGATCGTTAACCTGGATATTTTCTGTCTTGTTGCCATGGAAACCACAAAAACCAACGAAATGTGTTCAATTTCAATAGGTTTGTGCTTTGCCACACATCAATGCTATAAACTAAATTTGAAGTCTCTTAATGGAATTGTTCAGCTTCTAGAGCGTTATCGTCGAATTCGGACAGACAAACGAACGGACAGAGATTTTCTGTTTTGTTGCCATGGAAACAACAAAAACCAGCGAAATGTACCCAATTTCAATAGGCTTGTGCTTTGCCACACAGCAATGCTGCATACCAAATTGGAAATCTCCAGCTACAATGGTCTGGTTTCTAGAGCGTTAACGTTGTTACATGGATATTTTCGCCTAGTTGCCAATTTCAATAGGCTTGTGCTTTGCCACACATCAATGTTGTATACCAAATTTGAAGTCTCTAGATGGAACAGTTCAGCTTCTAGAGCATAATGTTGAATTTGGACAGACAAATGGAAGGACGGACGGACAAGCTGAATCCAGTATACCCCCCTATACTTTGTAATGGGGGGTATAATAATGGTGTCTAATTTGACCAGTTCAGATAGGCCAATCTTGAAATTCTGAAAATCAGGGACTGAATAGACAGGCAATCCAATTCACCAATGATTCTAATGCAATATTTACAACAAGAATTCAAAACCACAGTTTAAATGTTTTACTGGTATTTGATATTTCACAGTTTCTACTATAATGCCCCAAATTCAATATTATTTTCCTTTAAAACTCGAATACAATCTACGAAATGAGATAAAGTGACTTCTACGTATTCACTTTCAAACTGCTCAGACAGAGAGACTTCCTTGTCATGGTATGGTCTTCATTTTATCAGAGTACACAATATAGTCCTTTCCTGAAAGTGTCTGTTCTCCCCTTGAATAACTGCCGCTTTCCACGGTTGGAGGTATGAAAAGCTGCTTCCAGGCAGTAGTCGCCTCGGTTTCACTTTTACCAAAGGCACCCGCAATTATTTTGAATATAATGATAAACTATTATACAGAAAAATTATTTAGAACACTATTATGATTGCATCTTTCTCATGAACCGATATGTCTTGCATACGTATACATTAGTGAGACAATTTTCTAAAAAATAGAATATCTAATTACTGAAACTAATTCAGGGCCTTTGGTACTTACCGGAAGTTCTCTGCACCAACACGCCCCTAGTTGAACAAGGGAGATAAAACCCTTTCCGAACTGGGCTATAGGGAGGACACCTATGATTATGGTGGAAAGTTTTGTCCACAGAGAATACAACACATACAGTGTGTAGGTACACATACCCTAGGCACAAACATGACAAAGGTAAGACTTACAGCGACTTTGAAGCCAGCATCCTTCATCTTGGTACGAAACTGTGTCACATTGGCTGAGACTTTCTTACAAAGCTCTGAACTCTTCATTAACATATCCAGTACCTGAAGAACAAAGGCAATAGTAAATAAATTAATTTCATTAACAATACTCCTCCTTTGTATATGTCGTTATATACTGGATTAAAGGTCGCATGCAGTGGCCTTGGTAAATTGTCCAATCCTAGTACCACTTCCACAAACTCCTCAGAATGAAGAGTGAAGCTGCTGGCCAGTGACTGTGACTGGACTAATACTCATGAAATAAGGTCACTGGATAAAACCTTTAATCCAAGAATCTGATAGCCTAGATCCACATAGGCAAAGGTGGATTTTAATTTATTAAAGTGTAACTGTGGTACATTGGCAAGTTCATGCCATATTTAAGATAATCTGCTAAACTATAGGATTGATACTGTTCAAGTGACTGGGTTCCCCGGTCAGGGTTTGAACCACCGACCCATGGCATACGAGCACAGCGCCCTAACAAACTGAGCTAAATGAAAATTCCCGCTAGCTACACGCTAGTACAGGCACTGGTGCATGAACCCGCTTCCTACCACACTCCTTTTCATCACGAAGAACCACCATCCTCATTCCCGATTAACCCTGGGGCTAAGCCTGACAAGCTTGTCCATTCCCTTCGTCGAACCACCCCGCCCTTCCCAGCAACTCAACGACCAGTGTGGCAGCAAGTGAATTCACCACTGTTCAACTGCCAGTCGGGGAACTCGGTCACTACAACACTGGCGTCACCAGTAGGATCCTCGCGGGAATGGGAGTGGTCGAAGATCAAGTTGTCAAGATGAGGAAGTATAGGAAGTGTAGTCAATGATGATCTGATTGTCATGATTGTCAAGTTGCTGGGACAGACGGAGTGGTTCGAGGAAGGGAAAGAAGAAGTGTCAGGCGAGCCACAGGGTTAATTAGAAATGAGGATGGTGGTTCTTCTTGATGGGGAGGAGTGTGGCATCAAGCGAATTCACCAGTGCCTGTACTAGATTATAGCCAGCAGGAATTTCCATTTAGCTCAGTTGGTAGGGTTTGGGCTCGTAAGCCAACCCTTACAGACTTGAGGGTGTAGTCGAGGTGTACCTGAGGTGTACACCTCATTTTCTTTTTCAAGGTGTATACACCTCAAGTACACCTCATGGACTTTGAAAAAATATTTTTGTAATTTACCTACACCTCAAGTACACCTTATGAACTTTGTCAAAATAGATATGTTATATACTACACCTCAAGTACACCTCTGGGACTTTGTCAAAATATACGTGTAATCTACCTACACCTCAAGTACACCTCATGGACTTTGTCAAAATAGATATGTTATATACTACACCTCAAGTACACCTTATGGACTTTGCCAAAATATGCATGTACCTCAAGTACACATCTGGGACTCTCAAAATATACTTGTAATTTTCGTACACCTCAAGTTTACCTTGGCTTCCCATACAGATTTCACTGCCCATCAACTCAATGTTTTATTTATAAACACCTCAACAAAAGTAAGTTCCCCCCATAACATTGATTAATATTTTCTAATATATTTAAGCGATTGTAACGAGATTTCTCACAGAGCATTAGTTTGACCAGCGCAACAATCCGTGAAAATGGTTACCCTGTAGGTGGTGCTATGCCTGAATGAACATGAATTCAATGCAAGACTGTCGCATTTCAAAAATTGCAAAACAGATTATCAAAGACAGATTTTATTCAATCTTGAACAAATCCTAACAGGTAGAGCAAAGACAGTGATATCCAATCACACGGTGTGACTAGAGCAACAATCGATGAAAATGACTACCCTGTACGTGGTGCTATGCCTGAATGAGCATGCATTGAACGTAAGACAGTAGCATTTCCATAAATTGCAAAACAGTTTTTTAAAGACAGATTTTATTCAGTAACGAACAAATCCTAACCGGTAGAGCAAAAACAGTGATATCCAATCACACGATTTGACCAGAGCAGCAATCGATGAAAAAGATTACCCAGTACGCGGTGCTATGCCGTAGCCCTGTCAGGCCTGGAGGACCATCATGACCCCCTCCTACCAAACTTTCTCTCCTATCTCCGGAGCGACAACAAAATGAAACCAGACTTTTTATTTTGTCATATTTGAGTCATTTTTAACGTAATTGCATACCCCCAGAGCAGAGAGGATCATGGGTAAATCACTGGGACTTGTGGGACTTGTGGGACATGTCCAGGTCTGTGGGCTATTTCGCCCCCCTTCCAATAGTTTTCTTACCTCTGGAGATTGGATGGTGAAACTTACCACACTACGCCATTGGGTCACGCTCTACCAGAACATGATGCAAACATTTGATAACGTCACAGTGACGTCATTTTGAAAAGGCATTTTTGGTCGATTTTTTTTTGTCCGATTTTTCGAATTTTTTATTTATGTATTTTCTTTGCACAAACTGCATGATAAATTAGTAAATAATAGTCTGATGTGAAATAAAATCATTTTCACCCACTTTTCCGCGAGGAAAAGCAGAACGTTTGAAGAAAAATGCTGAAAACATCACTTTTCTGGTACCTCACATGGCCGCCATCTTGGATTTACCCATGATCCTCTGTTCGGGGGGTATGCAAATACGTTCAAACTGACCCCAATATGACAAACTAAAAAGTCTGCTTTCATTTTGTTGTTGCTTCGGAGATAGGAGATAAAGTTTGGTAGGAGGGGGCCATAATGGCCCTCCAGGCCTGACAGGGTTAAGGCATAGCACCACCTACACGGTAATCATATTCACTGATAGCTGCTCTGGTCAAACCGTGTGATTGGATAGCACTATCTTTGCTTTAGCGGCTAGGATTTGTTAGTTATTGAATAAAATCTGTCTTTGATAATCTGCTTTGCAATTTATGGAAATGCTACCGACTTGCATTCAATGCAAGCTCATTTTAGGCATAGCACCACGTACAGGGCAATCTTTTTGACCGATTGTTGCTCTGGTCAAACCGAGTGATAGGATAGCACTGTCTTTGCTCCACCTGTTAGGATTTGTTCATCATTGAATAAAACCTGTCTTTGATAATCTGTTTTGCAATTTTTGAAATGCGACCGTCTTGCATTGAATCCAAGTGCATTCAGGCATAGCGCCACCTACAGGGTAATCATTTTCACTGATTGTTGCGCTGGTCAAACTGATGTTCTGTGAGAAATTTCGTTACAATCGCATAACTATTTAAAAAAATATTAGCCAATGTTTAGGGGGGAACTTACTTTTGTTGAGGTGTTTATTTCAAAGTACATTTCTTGGTTCATTTAAGATCTTCACAAGCGCTATATTTTAAAATAAATCAATAAATGGGTTGGCTAACTGTAAATCTCATACACCCTCTATGAATAAAAGAACCATAGTGACACATGTGAACACTTGACAGGTCATACCTTGTTTTCCAAAATCTACTTCTGCTATTTCTTGTGTCAGCTGCATATACATTCTCAGCTGGAGCTCTTCTTTAATTATTTTCTGAATACTTTTTAACTCTATGTCTCAGTTGGATGTTCCTGCCTTAGTCTAATATTCTATTGTAACATACACTAATTCAGTCTGACAGTTTGAAATAAGTACAGCCCTTGTTCAATTAACAAATTAATAATTAACAGTGAGTGATACCTCATAAACTTTGTCAAAATATATACTTGTAATTTACCTACACCTCAAGTACACCTCATGGACTTTTCTAAAATTTGCATGTACAAAAGTATACAAGTATGTACTTACACCTCATAATTTACCTACACAAGTATATTTCCTACACTCCATCGTAACAAGCTTGGCATGAACATAAGATACAGTTATCCACCTACACCCAACACGGAGGAGAAACAACTATCCCTACTTCCGGGATTTTGACGAAATTTGCCATGCTTGCGGGTAGAGCAACTTTATCTTCCGGGTAAAATGGCCGATTCTAACAGACGGAGATAAATCTTCCGACAATTCAGACGAACCGTCTAAGTAAGTAGTAGATATACAGCTACCAGTTGGTGACAGAGATTCTTATGAACCTATAGAGGCTTCGAACGAGCTGTATTGTTGTCTGGATGTTTCTGTATAATCTTCACAAAATAGGCAGTCAATTGTGCAAGCGAACATTTGTCAAATCCACGCCAGTTAATTGCACGTCAATTTGTCTTCAATCTTCCGTTATATGTTAGATTGTGTACTGTATAGCAGGGTAGACCCATTAGTGCTTGAATTATATGCTACCGAACGTTTTTTCGACGTACATTACATTATTCCGCACTTTTGGTGATATTATTCAGTCTTCCGGGGGCACTTGCTCATGCTTCCGGGTAATCGATAAACATTTTCACCATTTCCAAGCACACCCCCCTCCCCCCACCCCCTTGAGTTTTCTTCAGGCTCAGCAGGCTTAACATGTATACGCCTTCATTTACTGTATTCATGTGACCAGCCTGTCATGTGAGAATTTTCCATCAGATGCACAACGCTCGTTGTACATCACCTTTCTCGACTGCGAGAAATTGCATGGGTAAGCCTAGGCCTATGTTTCGGAGTACCGGTGAGTCAGTTTTTAGCACTGACCCGACTGACGCCGTACTTACTACGATACACTCCTTCGCGTTTTATCACTGCAAAAATGACCGACGTTCTTGCTGTGGTTATGTACAATTTCACCGGGTATCAAGTTTATTTCACTCACATATGCAAGCGTCAACTCATGGATCATCATCTTCCTTCGCCAAAGCCGTGATAGAAAACTCGCCACTTTCCAACCTGAGCAATGTTTGGCACTCGCGCAATGGGAGGTAGCTGCGTCGCAAGAGAGGAGTATTTATTATGCACAACGCTATGCCGTGAACAATTGCTATGTTTCTTGGTCCAGCAAGACAGACTATCAATATCATGGGACATCACGATTTACAGAAGAACACGTGATAGGCTTTCATCTAATGAATATATTCGTGGAATATTAATTTGGCCTATTGTGCAATAAGGCTTACCTTTTCATTTTTATGCTAAATGGTGTGAAGCTCTCATTTCCGTATAATTATTATTCACAGCAGCTATCCGTTCATCTGTTTGCAGATGGCTAGACAGGTTAGGTTCGGAATCCGGTATTTCAGGTGTATATTCTCTGAACGATAGCGTTGGGCCGTTACAACTGTCGGTGAGTGAAAACCCTCAAGTGACAAGCACACCGAAACAGCCAACCAACATGCCGCCGATAGGAAGAGCCTCTTCTGAATTTACCTGCTCTTATGCAGGAGTCAAGCGAAACCCCCCCCCCCTCCCCCAACCTCGGGGTTTAGTGGGGACTTGGCAAATGAGAGTTGTTAAAATGCTTCAATGCCCTACCCCCTGGGGCAAAACATTGGAGTGAATCCCCACCTAAACCTCAACCAAATACAATTTATGTCCCATTCCTAAGTAAAAGAAATATTAACTGAATCCCAAAATAAACAGAACTAAAAACGTGTGAAAGCCTCACTCCCTGGGGCGTAAACATGTGAATCCCCAGGTAATCCCCCACTAAGCCCAACCCTTGCCAGAGGTTGAGGGTGTAAGGATTTTGTTTGACCCCTGCATTATTGTCAAAGAGTGTTTGTCTCAACAGACATCTGCAAGTGCATAGTGGTAAGACGATTCCTTGCAATCAGTGCGAGAAGTGTTCAGCGTTCCCATTAGTGGACCAGTCCAGTGCAAAATTTGTTTGAAGATGTACTCTTCCCATCACACCCTGGGAAAATACTTTCAAGCTCACAGTGGAAACTTTAGGTTTGTTCTAAATGGTTCACGGTACTAGGTGATTGAATCAAAATTAAGTTCAAGACGTTTTTTTAAACCCCAAAATATGCCAGCCGGTGAAACGGTGGTCAGCCGGTGGGGTATTTTCGCAATACCGGCGAGGTGGTGTTAGCAATTTGGATTTCTTTCACATGTCCTGTGAGGTTATGGGCAATATTAATGGATATTCATTCATGGGAAATAACACTCGTCATTTTAAGCGGCTGGCGACGGTCGGATGTAGGGGGTGTTTATATATGCTTTAACCTTCTATCTTCTCCTATTGACCTGCTACGTTTTTCTGCATCAAACCTTTTGAGTAGGAAATATACATTTCCGCTTCCTGGATTAACAAACTGTAATGGTTCGCAACTGATTACCATGAACCGCCAACTCAATCGAGCACAAGTCCCCGAGGACATAATTTAGGGTTTAAAAAATTGTCTTGAACTTAATAATAATTGAAAATAATGTAATCAAATCGGACGTCGCTACGTTACGTTGTTCATGTGACGTCACAATGTCTTGGCGTCAGTCCTTTCAGTTTCAATCAGACTTTTGTTGAAATTTGCACATGAATTCGGGGAATAAAACTAAGATGAAGCGGTTGCCTTTATAAGTGATCTCATAGCAGGTTTTGTATTCTCTAGAGATTCAGGGCTGTTAAACTGTGTCGGACAATACCGACGGTCACGGATACGTAAAGGGGAACAACTTTGCTGACATACCGGTAGAGGGCGGAGTGCAGAGGGGGTCAGATTTATCCTGCAGCCATACGATAGCTTGCGACGCTACGAATATATACATTTTGATACATTTGTATTATGACGTTCTCTTGTGGCGTTTGTTATTTGGACCGCCAACAATGGTATCGCGAGTGGCGTCATCACAATATGGATTGTTGCAACGTCATAGCGAATGATCGACGTCACAGAAGAACATCCCAGATTCTTCAATTCATTTGGACTAGAAATATATATCTTACATCATACAACAAGAGCAACTCGTGTGTCTGTCAATATGTTAGGATAGTCACTCTGCAGTACATCTGTTTTAATTTCATTTTGACCGCCCATTTATCGAACTGGAAACCGTTTTGCGTCAATTTCCTTTGATCCACCATGTTAACAATCTTCGATCTGAACCCCAAGCAGTCACGCCCTCTGCCGTGACGTTGGTAAAGTTGCTTCCCTTTGTACATCCGTGACCGTCGGTATTGTCCAAGGGACAAACCAATTTTACCGGACAGTACGTTTTTTTGCCTGACATGTCCGACAAATCAATGTATATTTCGTTCCCTGACCCTACTTCAATAAGCTAAACCCTACCAACATTTAATACCGGCGAGGTGGTGTTAGCAATTTGGATTTCTTTCACATGTCCTGTGAGGTTATGGGCAATATTAATGGATATTCATTCATGGGAAATAACACTCGTCATTTTAATCGGCTGGCGACGGTCGGATGTAGGGGGTGTTTATATATGCTTTAACCTTCTATCTTCTCCTATTGACCTGCTACGTTTTTCTGCATCAAACCTTTTGAGTAGGAAATATACATTTCCGCTTCCTGGATTAACAAACTGTAATGGTTCGCAACTGATTACCATGAACCGCCAACTCAATCGAGCACAAGTCCCCGAGGACATAATTTAGGGTTTAAAAAATCGTCTTGAACTTAATAATAATTGAAAATAATGTAATCAAATCGGACGTCGCTACGTTACGTTGTTCATGTGACGTCACAATGTCTTGGCGTCAGTCCTTTCAGTTTCAATCAGATTGCGAAATAAAGCGGACACACATCGGTTTACAGTGTGAAGTGGGAAAACGACTTGAACAGTTACGTTATGTATAATATATCGCACATGCTATGAATTAAACACTTCATTCAATCACCTAGTACCGTGAACCATTTAGAACAAACCTAAAGTTTCCACTGTGAGATTGAAGGTGTTTTCCAAGGCGTTCTGATATGTGAACGATTGAAATGACGACTGTTATTTTCCATGAATGAATATCCATTAATATTGTCAACGACCGCAGAAGAAATGTGAAAGAAATCCAAATTTCTAACACCATCTCACCTGTGTTGTCACAGTGACGTGATTATAAAAAGAGACATTTTTTGGTCCATTTTCAGGTCGGATTTTTCGATTTCTTTATTCTTTTGATTTCCTCTTACAAACGGCCTGATAAATTAGTAAAAAATAATCTGATATGAAATAAAATAGTTTTGTTCACTTTTCCATGCAGAAAAGCAAGACTTTTGTGGAAATAGGACGAAAATATCACTTTTCTGGTTCCCCACATGGCCGCAATTTCGGATTTACTCATAATTCTCTGACCAGTTGATTATGCAAATAGGCACCAAAAGACCCCAGTATGATAAACAAAGTCACGGATTTTCAGCTCTCAGTTTTTTGTCTTTCCGGGGATAGAGCACAAAGTTACGTTCATAAAGTTAGACCTCGGTTCGCAGTTCGTTATTCGGGACCAGTCATTCAGCTACTCATAACAGCGCCCCCTGCATGGCGTCAGATTTGGGATATCAATTTGCAAAGATCTAGAGCATGACATTCTCTCTTGCTATGCAGAGTTTGGAGTTCAAAGTGCTCACAATAAAAATTTACAGATTTCCATATCTGAAGAAATAATTGCTGGTATTCTCGAATAACGAACTGCGAACCACGGTCTAACTTTATGAACGTTACAAAGTTTGGTAGGAGGAGGCATAATGCCCCCCAGGCCCGGGAGGGTTCACGTTTGTATAGTCTTTTAACTTTCTAGGTAGAAAGTGCACTCCCTTGTATATTATATTTCAAATGTACTACCCGGAAGCATGAGTAAGTGCACCCGGAAGACTGAATATTAATCACTAAAAGTGCGGAATAATGAAATGTACGTCGAAAAAACGTTCGGTAGCATATAATTCAAGCACTAATGGGTCTACCCTGCTATACAGTGCACAATCTAACATATAACGGAAGATGAAGACAAATTGACGTGCAATTAACTGGCGTGGATTTGACAAATGTTCGCTTGCACAATTGACTGCCTATTTTGTGAAGATTATACAGAAACATCCAGACAACAATACAGCTCGTTCGAAGCCTCTATAGGTTCATAAGAATCTCTGTCACCAACTGGTAGCTGTATATCTACTACTTACTTAGACGGTTCGTCTGAATTGTCGGAAGATTTATCTCCGTCTGTAAGAATCGGCCATTTTACCCGGAAGATAAAGTTGCTCTACCCGCAAGCATGGTAAATTTCGACAAAATCCCGGAAGTAGGGATAGTTGTTTCTCCTCCGTGATATTGGAATAACTAGAATTTGATCTCTATAGAACAGGTCAAGGTCAGTCAAATTAGAAATGCCTTCTAGTCTATCACCACTTGCATGAAACAGCCCTCGAAGTTATCAAGTCTTTTGCTTGCCCGGGGCCTGTGAAATTTGCTTGGGGCAACCAACTTCCTTTAATCACTTCCGCCATCGTGAATCAGGCATTCCAGCCGCAAATGATAATTTTTCATTAGATAATTCAAGCTAACAAGAGCCCAAGGGGCTTTAATATATATCTGTACATCTGGAATTAAAGTTGTTTAATGGCCTTGCTCCCAATTGGTAGCTAGCAATCCAGAGAAAGGTCTACGATTTTGTTCTCAAGAGAATGTAACTTTTATCACATCTTATACTGAATGATAAACTAAAATGGTCTTGACTCTTGGTAACTAGGTGACCTTGAAACCAGAGCTCCCATACATGCCATATCCCAGTCGGTCATTTCTAAGGAGCGCGATCGCGCCCCTCAGCACCCGTAAAAGCGGCCAGAGGGGCGCGAAAAACCACACTCCTCGATTCAGATGTCAACTGAAACAAAATCGGCACGAAAATCGGGCGCTTGGTAACACATCAACTCGGGTCGGGCGACTGCACAAGTTCCGACGACGTATAGCGCGGTGCCCCATTCCTTGTTCAACGCAACGGTCTATCTGATTGGCAGGCTACAGCAGGAAATGGAAACAGATCAATCATATTTAATGTACTGTATAGCAACAGTTAAAGTGCACATGTTGGCAGACTCGAGAGCAAAAATCAATGAAGTTTAGAAACTTGCTATACATGCATTATGGCACATGTGTGAGCGTTCAATTCTCGACATTTATTCGTTGGAATATTTGTGACGGCATCGGATATAGAACCGAACATGATGAATCAGGCCGCAAAATTGCGGTCGAAATTTGGTGCAAACTATGCGCGAAACACGTGGATGGCAGATGGACGGATTAACAGGAGAGTAATTGACAAGTACGTTAGTGTCGAGCTACGTAACCAAATATACTGTAAGTAGGCATCAATAATCAAACGATGTTCCTCAAGTCAATAGCCATCCAGCTGATGGAGAGGTTCATAATTGACACTCGACTGATTTATATTATTTTAATATCAGAATCAAACATCACATGATTTGAATGACTGTGTCAATGTATCTTGCTGATCTCGCATTGCAAGCCTAATATTTCTGATTCAAAAAATTACCAAATGGAAGAAAACATGACATGCAGAGGTTACAATTTTTTTTTATTGTCATTCAACATTATAGTGTTATACAGTTCATATAAAATCGGAAATTTAATATATGTTCAGTTTCCCTATTTACGAGGTAATTTTAGACTGTAAATAGTATGGTGTGTACTACACTCCTCCTGTATTCGAGGAGTGTTATTTTAAAGGTGAAATGCAAAGGTTTTTAGATTCTCATTTTTATATTTTATATTGGTTGAACAATGACAGACCGATATTTCTATCTACTTTGCTTGGTTTATTGTGAAGTAGTTTGTCTGTTAGAAGCGTTTAACTAGTTTGTACCCGAAGCCCAGCTGAATTCTGATTTGCAAACCGTCATCGCTTATCTTTCCTTGATTGTGACATCACATCAGACCAGCCTCCCGAAGGCTCAATGTTACAAGTATTGACGTCCAGCCAGGTGGTCTGATGTGACGTCACAACCCAGCGTCAAACAAGGGCAGATAAGCGATGTGGATTTCATTTCTAAAACTGGCGGGATTTGAGATACCAATATTGAAGCACTTTTCTAAAGCTACTAGGAAACAAATTACTTTCAAATAAAACCAAACGAAGTAAATAGACTGATAGTTACAACATTAGCTAACCCATGGAGAGCATAAAAAGAAAAATATGAAAACCTTTACATTTCACCTTTAAGGAGTGTGATTAGCACTCCTCGCAGTTCTGAGGAGTGCGATTTTTAGCACCCGTGCAATTTTCAAAAATGATGGACTGATATCCCACACTGAAAATATCAGTTTTCCTTCCTCGAGATTCCTTTCAGGTGAGAAAGACATGAGGTTTCCCTTCAATGTACACCTCATTCCGTGTGACCGACCCGCTTCACCCGACGGCCTATCAATACTTTCAACTGCCTGACAAACAGCGGAGATGTAAAGTGCTCATAGATACATGGTAAATATAGAAGGATGACATCGATAATTCAGACCAATCAAAATGTAGGTCACGAGGAATGCCCTTTCAGCATTCCATTTTCCAACAACAACAACATCAAGCATGGGGAGTTGACTTTTGTTGAAATTTGCACATGAATTCGGGGAATAAAACTAAGATGAAGCGGTTGCCTTTATAAGTGATCTCATAGCAGGTTTTGTATTCTCTAGAGATTCAGGGCTGTTAAACTGCGTCGGACAATACCGACGGTCACGGATACGTAAAGGGGAACAACTTTGCTGACATACCGGTAGAGGGCGGAGTGCAGAGGGGGTCAGATTTATCCTGCAGCCATACGATAGCTTGCGACGCTACGAATATATACATTTTGATACATTTGTATTATGACGTTCTCTTGTGACGTTTGTTATTTGGACCGCCAACAATGGTATCGCGAGTGGCGTCATCACAATATGGATTGTTGCAACGTCATAGCGAATGATCGACGTCACAGAAGAACATCCAGATTCTTCAATTCATTTGGACTAGAAATATATATCTTACATCATACAACAAGAGCAACTCGTGTGTCTGTCAATATGTTAGGATAGTCACTCTGCAGTACATCTGTTTTAATTTCATTTTGACCGCCCATTTATCGAACTGGAAACCGTTTTGCGTCAATTTCCTTTGATCCACCATGTTAACAATCTTCGATCTGAACCCCAAGCAGTCACGCCCTCTGCCGTGACGTTGGTAAAGTTGCTTCCCTTTGTACATCCGTGACCGTCGGTATTGTCCAAGGGACAAACCAATTTTACCGGACAGTACGTTTTTTTGCCTGACATGTCCGACAAATCAATGTATATTTCGTTCCCTGACCCTACTTCAATAAGCTAAACCCTACCAACATTTAATTTTGTGATATTGTCAACATAGCTGTCTGGTTTAGCTGTCTAACCCCAATTTCCCATAACAAACTTTTGGCTGCCTGACTTGGATCAAGTCGGGGTTGATTTCTGCTTCAAAAAGTCAAGATGGCCTACTGCTTTGTGCTCGTTTGAATAGAATACAATGTCAACCGTCTTTCCTGGTCATTTGTTTCCTCTATCCAGCTCTATCGAGCCTGACCTTTTAAAAACAAAATTGGTAATATCTTGAAAATATCTCTTATGTTGGCACGGGACCGATTGTAAAATTAGAGATTGTGAAGATTAAAGTTAGAAGCAGCTCTATCATAATGATTTCACATCATTAGCATTTGAATGTAAAATGTACTATCGGTATCACACGTAATAGAAGACAAGGGGTAGAAATATTCAGAATCATCAACAGGACATTTATCCTTCTGGTCAAACAGGAGGCAGCACCTAAAAGGTGCAACAACCCCTCAGCCAGACAGTTTTAGTCAGTGTATATTGGTACACAATAAATGGAAAATGCATATGTAAAAGCCTGAAAGATTTGGTTGAATGCAGAAGATGCTTTAGCAGTGGCTTGTAAAAGATTAAAATGTGATAAATTCAGTGTGGGATGTTGGATGAATTGAGAACTATAATAAATAATTTGACATATCACTTGCGAAAAATATGGCGTAAGAACAAAAATATTCTGAACAAAAACAAAAGGCTTCAAGCCATTCTTGCTTTGAACAATAATAATAATCTGAACAATAATAAAAGTCTTCCGATTTTCAGTGGGAGCTAAGTAATATAGAGTTTTGATAGGAATACGAAGCTGCGCATCCAAAACCCCTTGGCTCTGGGTGCCAGCCATTCACAATCTATTCAATTCGAACCACAGGCGGCTGGGACAATCTATATGCCGGCGCCATATTGAACGTACGTAAAAAAAGAGAAAAGGCTGGAAACGGTGTTCAAGGCTTCTCGCCAAACGGGCGTAAATAAAGCTTTATCTTCTCCAAAAACTATACCACCTTTCCCCTAGGACCCCCACCGATGCTCATGCACACTTGGGTCGTCAACACCAGGTGTTTTATCCGAGTTTTAGCCGTCAATTCAAAATCAACCCATTGGACTGTTTACCTGAGACAATGACCCAGTTTACATCCGAATCGCCATTCCTCGGTCCTTTCCGCCTCCGTTGATCTGCTGGTAGGTCACGTGCTCCGGCTGACGCGTAGGGGATTTCCAACTCGAGTTGGTCGGAGCGGAGGCGGAAAGGACCGAGGAATGGCGATTCGGATGTAAACTGTCCAATGGGTTGATTTTGAATTGACGGCTAAAACTCGGATAAAACACCTGGTGTTGACGACCCAAGTGTGCATGAGCATCGCTGGGGGTCCTAGGGGAAAGGTGGTATAGTTTTTGGAGAAGATAAAGCTTTATTTACGCCCGTTTGGCGAGAAGCCTTAAACACCGTTTCCAGCCTTTTCTCTTTTTTTACGTACGTTCAATATGGCGCCGGCAAATAGATTGTCCCAGCCGCTTGTGATTCGAACCATACATGTACTACTTTGAAAATATCAGGAACATCAAGCAGTCAAGTGACAAATATACAGATTATCAAAAAACTTGCAATCAGAAATGGCCGTAAAGTTTTCCGTCCAATCAGAGAAACTGGCAGTCATTACTTGTCTCTTGATGTATCTATAATGTATACCAAACACTTGACAGGGCATAATCTACCATTGTTCCAGGGGCCGATAATCGGCCCCGTTCCCAAAGGATCTTTTCCCCAATTTTCTGGAAGAAATTTCCCCAAAAATAAAAAATCCCAAAATATTTACCATTTTGAAAATTCGCATGAACGTTGGCGGTTATTCCTCGTCATATTTGTATGTAATTGGACTTGTAAAACGGCATAGGAAAGTTCCAAACTTCTTTATTATCAAACTACGGAAGCGCAACGTCCGATGAGAATTTCTAAAGTTTTCACAACATGTGGGCAGCGAAGATCGCTTCTTTCGGTAGTTCTCGGAGGTCTTCGTTCTCCGTCCGGGAAGTCCCGAGCATGATCGCTAAACTTCCGGTCTAGATCTGGCCAAGCGAGAAGGTGGTCGGACATCTTTGGCCACATATATTCCACCGTATTCGAGGGGGCAAATCGGCTTGCGAAGGTTTGTCTCGTACGTATTAATTGTTGCCTTCAATTGTCAGAAAATAATATTAATTGACAATGGTGTAAAAATGGCCAATCATTGTGTAATCTTTATGAAAACATCATCGTTGTTGTTGTTGCACTGACGCTCAATACGTTACCAACGGAGATTCGTCAGGGGAGTTAACTCTAGCCGGCAATTTTCTCTTAAAAATATCTAAAACAGGGGTTGAATTCTGAATAATATTTGACAAATTTAACTGCCAGAAATGGGCTCGAATGCATTTCCAGCCATCTAGAACCCCGGAGCTTCAGGGGCCTAGGCGACCCCTGCCTGAAGTGCTAGGATAGTATTTCCCAAATCCATTCCCAAAAGGCCCTTTCCCAAAATATGTAGAATATGCCCTGCTTGAACAGTATCAAAGGATATACAGATCATCAATGATTTTACATAAATTGAAAACGGCTGCCAAGGTTTCCATCCAATCAGAGAAAATGGTTCGGTCATTCATTTTTAGTCTCTTGATATACTGATGATGTATACAAAGTCTTGCATCAAACACTTGAACAGTACCAGAGGTATAGATTTTGCATAAATTAAAGATGGCAATAAAGTTTTCCACCTAATCAGAGAAATTGGTTGTCATTAATTGTAAGTTTCTTGATGTATCGATGATTTGTAGTTTCATATGAAGCACTAAAATGGTATCAGATATAGATCATTAATGATTTTGCATAAATTAAAATGGTCGCCAAGATTTCTGTCCAATCAAAGAAACCAGTTCTGTCATTCATCATAAGTCTCTTGATGCAATGATGATGTATATCAAATTTTACATTGAGCACTTGAACGGTATCAGAGATAGAGATCATTAATGATTTTGCACAAATTAAAGATGGCTGCCTATCCTTCCCGTAATTCAGAGGAACTGATGTGGTTATTCATTGCGAGTCTCTTGATACATCGATGCTGTATACCAAGTTTCATATAGAACACTTAAATGGTATCAGAGATATGTACATCATTAAAAATTTTGCATAAATTAAAGATGGCCGCCAAGATTTCCACCCAATCAGAGAAACCAGTTCTGTCATTCATCATAAGTCTCTTGATGCATCCATGATGTTTACCAAATTTTACATCGAGCACTTGAACGGTATCAGAGACAGAGATCATTAATGATTTTGCATAAATTAAAAATGGCCGGCCATCCTTCCCGCCTCTCAGAAGAACTGATGTGGTTATTCATTGCAAGTCTCTTGATACATCGATGCTGTATACCAAGTTTCGTATATAACACTTCAATGGTATCAGAGAAATACATCATTAAATATTCTGCATAAATTAAAGATGGCCGCCAAGGCTATCACCCAATCAGGGAAACTGGTTTGGTCATTCCTTTAAAGTTTCTTGATGTATCGATAATCTATACTAAGTTTCACACTGAACAGCGAAATGGTTTCCGAGATACACAAGATTCATGGTTTCGCATAAATTAAAGATGGCTGCCAAAGTTTCCACCCAATCGGGTTCAGATTCAATAGGGTTCTGGGTCACAAGCATATGGATGTGCACGGCAAGTTGTATCGATAATCTATACCAAGTTTCACAATGAACAGCGAAATGGTTTCTGAGATACACAAGATTCATGGTTTCGCATAAATTACAGATGGCCACCAAAGTTTCCACCCAATCGGGTCCAGATTCAATAGGGTTCTGGATCACGAGCATATGGATGAGCACGGCAAGTTTGGTGTGCCTAGGGCAAGTCTTCTAAAGATATCTTGGTAACGAGAAAGCTGTAACGGTTTCACATAAATTAACTAGAGCCTATGGCTTTAATGAGATCTGGTAGCTGGATTATTGGGGGATAAGTTTGCAATGAAATAAACGCACAATTATATATTTAATTTCAAGTTAGGCACAGGTGGCACCAGGCACGAATGTATGTGGCTAAAACGCAATCACAAGTTACATCCTGTGACGAGGTATATGAAGGGCCGTTCGCGCCATAAACGCATCATCTTCTTAAACGTTTAAACTTCTTAAACGTTTAAAAGTTGTAAAGCTTTAAAAAGTTTAAACGTTTAAACTTGAACCAACATGTTATGAACTGACATTTTCTTATTAAAAAGCAAACGTTTCCAGTTGTAAATTCGCGACTTCAGACGTTTCCTGTCAAAAGAAAAATTCGGTCTTTTAAAGGTTTCCGGTTAAAAGGATAACGTTTCCGGTTGTGATCGTCCAATCAGATTTTTTATTTGGGCCGCGTGTATTCCAAAATCTACACCAACACGGGCAAATCTCCACTGGCAAACGTTTCGGGTATGTGGTGTATTTTAACCAATGAAAACCGTTCTTACAAATCAGGTTTTGGAGAATATCTTTGGCACCGGGACAATTTGCGCAGGACATGATGCACGGTGGGCATGAGGAATACAATATGCGCGAATATTTGTAAGGGTTATTTTGATTAGTTCAAACAGACTACATAACGGAAACTGTTTTGCCAGTGGACACGTGTTGATGTTGAGGTTTGAACATACGCGGCAGCAATAAAAAAATCTGACTGGACGATCACAACTGTTAACGATTTCCCTTAAACCGGAAACGTTTAAAAGTCTCGAAAATATACTACTGGAAACGTTGACAGGAAACGTCTAAAGTATTGGACGTTACAACAGCAAACATTTGCTTTTGGACAGGAAAGGTCTTCCAAATGTCAATTCATGACATCTGATTGGTTGGTGCAAGTTAAACGTTTAAATTTATTAAACGTTTGGATTCATGGCGCGAATGGCCCGTCTTACAAGGTACCGACATAATGAAGTAGAACATCTTGGATTACGTACCTCAGTGAAAACCAATACCAATGGCCGTCTGACGGATGTTAAGAACCTTCCCAAGTTTTAAGTCGATTGGTTAAATTGTTCTTGAGATATCGCGTTCACAAGATCTGGGATGGATGGAATCCAATATGGTCGATGGCAGCCATCTTGGATTACGTACCTCAGTGAAAATCAATACCAATGGCCATCTAACTAATGTGAAGCACCTTCTCAAGTTTGAAGTCGATTGGTCGAATTGTTCTCAAGATATCGCGTTCACAAGATGTGGGACGAACAGAATTGAATATGGTCGATGGCGGCCATGTTGGATTACGTACCTCAGTGAAAATCAATACCAATGGCCGTCTAACTGATGTGAAGCACCTTCTCAAGTTTGAAGTCGATTGGTCGAACTGTTCTCAAGATATCGCGTTCACAAGATGTGGGACGGACGGATGGACGGAGGGAAGGACGGTCGGCTAGCATTTCCAAGTCCTCCCACCACTTCGTGGCGGAGGACAACAAGCGGACCAAAAGGGAGATTTTTATTTCATTTAGTGGGGGGAATGGGTCCGTTGACGGGCCCAAATAGAACCTAGCGGAATCCCTGGGTATGGTACATGTAAATCTCTTGGTTTTTATACTTCATTAGATGAAAACTTTAGCTGAAGACGCGCTGAATAAAATGAGTTTTATTGAATTTGGATATTGGATAGATGAAATTTTTTGGTCAAAAATAACCCCTGCTTATAGTATAATATATTGACCATTTTAAAACACACCACCAACATCCTGTGCATGGTGGTGGTTGAAATATTTGAGAACTCAATACCAATGGGTGAATCGGTGGTAATGTTTTTGGAAAAGTCAATTTCACCATTGTGAAACTCAATTTTGAGTAATATTGAGTTTTCGGTGGTAAAATTTTTGACTTGTATGAATCCCTGAATGGCCACCAAGTTTACAACCGATTGGGTCCAGATTAAATAGGTTTGTGATCGACTATCCAGCAATCCTGCATACCAAATTGGAAGTCTCTAGAAGCAACGGTTTGGCTTCTAGACCGGTCACAAGAATTGTTGAAGAATTTTTCTTGACGTTGCCATGGAAACCACAAAATTCATCACAAATTACCCAAATTCGATAGGCTTGTGGCTGATCACCCAACAATCCTGTATACAAAATTTGAAGTCTCTAGAAGCAACGGTTTGGCTTCTAGACCGGTCACAAGAATTGTTGACGACGGACGACGGGCGACCAGACGACCGGACGACCGTACGTACTTGCCGACGACAAGACCCCACAGCCTAATAGGCTGAGGGGTAAAAAGTTGCCCGACATTTTCATGTTTGTCAGGACAAAAGTTGTTGTCATACAAACTGACGTTGTTTTGCTTCATTAACTATTTCTGAGATTTCCTGAACCAGTCACAAATGAATTTCTCAAGCCACCTTTGCGTTTTACTTTTGGTTTATCTCTCACATATCAACGTCCAGAGCTGTAATCATACCATGGTTGATTTTTCTTAAAATTTGCCTTAATGCCACTCTAGATGGTGGTGATGCAGGCAGAGCTTTTGGGGCTTTGTCTGCACTAATGGGCAGTATTTCCGATCTTTCTAATTCCCCTTGGTCGCGGACTTTTTTTTACGTAAAGTCAAAGTTTTACAGGCCTGCCATTGCGTCGACTGAACTAGAGGTTTCCCTTCAACAGGTCATCTCAAATGGGATATAATATCCCAATTGAGATATTCCCCCATATCCCAAATGGGATATCTGATGAAAATATTGTCCACAATTGGCAAATCCAGACATCCTCGGACAGGGTCTGGAAATGGACATGTTCATCATGAAATAAACTAAGCAACATGCCTCATGTCGTA
>JAVTVY010057106.1:0-29051 GCA_036873755.1 Hanleya hanleyi | reverse complement strand
GTTCATATTCTTCAATTATACAATAAGACATATATCTAATTGTTTTTTGGTTTTTTTTTTATTAATTGCAAGCGAAATCACTCAAATCTGATAAGTGATTAATTCATTACAAGGCGCGGCGATTATTTTGCATATAGCCGAAAGGCATGATTAAAGACACAGGATATCATGTATTGCCTTTCTATACTGTCCCCGAATAAACTACGAATAAATATCCTCCTATACCCGAGTATTTATTTGTAGAAATTCTCGTTGAATGCTTCCGCAATAACTGGTACTGTACATATCGAGAACCTATTTATTCTCTTATCAAGCTTCTTGCCAAATGAAACGGTGTGGTTATACAACCAGGATTTCGACCCTGATGGGACGAGGAGGAAGGACCAATATGACATATTACTATATATGAATGAATGATATTCAATAAGCAATAATCCCCTCATCTTGTTGAATGCTCAGAGTAATTATTATACGCTGTGTCTCAGGGTTATTGAATGCCAGGATTTTGATGAAGTGCAATACTATATTATTTCATCCAGGCCTAAAAGCATCACCGTATGAAATCTCAGGCCCAATCTCCGCCAAATCTTGCAACGTCCTTTATACTTATTTTCCAAGTACATGTATATAACAAATTGTAACCGTGCCCAATCATCGGCCGCGGACAAATTTCAGTCGGTAGTCATATATAGTCTTGGAACACGAGACAATGCGTCAGGCAAACCTACTTTATTGTCCTTATCGGAATTATTTATCCTTTATGTGCTCGGGTCAAGTGATCGTCCGTGATATCCCTCTGACCTATGCCAGCATATTGCACCGTCATCCATTAAATATTAGCTGCCATTTATTTGAATCTCTGATCAAGCCCATACTACTTTATGGGTCTGAAGTCTGGGGAGCAGACCTTTTGCTGTTTAAAAACCCCGATACGATTTTGGTAGAGAAAACACAACTAGGATTTTACAAACGTCTTCTTCAAGTTCACAAATCTACCCACAGCTGGGGAGTACGGGGCGAATTGGGTGTATATCCCTTAATCTATGATATCGTAATTCGTCGGTCAAATTTTACACTATGTCCAAGGTTCCCCTGATAGATTGACCTATCATGCTCTACAAGAGCAATCAAAGTACTTAAAGTACTGATGTCGGGTTTACTTGCATCAGAGGAGTTTATTAGTCCCATATTTGGGAAGAATGGTGGTGTTCGCTTGACATAGGGAATCGTCCTCAAGCTGTTCGGTTTGAAGGGCAACTTTCACTTTTATCAAAGGGATATGAAATGGACCATATTGTACAGCCTTCATGCTGAATTATAAGACCCGAAATAATGAAGGACTGCAGATGCACGAACACGGATTTATGGCTCACTAAAGTTGGTAAGTTGGCTTATTTTCGCATTTTTAGGCACTTTTCGGTGCGGATTTTCTCTTGTTACAAAAATAGGACACCTTTAACCAAAACCAATTTTAGTTATTTTGACCAACAAATAAGTCTAAATATGATTTTGGTTAAAGGTGTCATAATTTTGCAACGAGAATTTTGGAGAGAAAATGTCGACTGTAAATGCACCGAAAAGAGCAAAATACGGCAGGTTTGAACCACTGTAAGTCTGGTTGTGTTTGTCTGTAGGTCTTGATTATTCTTTATCTTTATCTATTCAAATGGTCAATTTGGTGCTTTTTAGACAAAAATTAGCCCCACCAGCTGTGTGTATCAAAAACGTATTGAGGACGATTCCCTATCTAAAGCGAAGATCATCTTTGTGATCTTGCACTATATATGAATCATAACTTTTGTTGTAAGGTAGCTTACCAAAGATTGAAAAATGTTCAAAAATATTAAAATTCATATTCGTAATAATAATTCATAAAGTGCCATATAGTTATAGAACAATCTCAAGAATATGTGTAAAGTTTGTGTATCCTGTAATTTTTGTATGGCTCCGTAAAGGACCATCGCCGATATTGGACAGATCCACATTTGTTTGACACACCGTGTACGTTGCTGTCCTCTCACCGTGACGGGACAACCACAGTTATAATCATCCAGTCTCAGCCAATGTTCACTAAATTTGCATTTTCCCGGCATCGGCAAAATTAGCCCAAAGCTAAATTCCAAACCAACGAACAATGGCGACTGCAATTTGACCAGTTCAAATGGCGACTGTTCTGATACGTAAATTAGTATAGATGTCAAGAGCGTGAGCCAATCAGCTGTCGACATTACGACCTCGACCAATACACGTCACAGAATATGAATATTAATTCAGCGGGAAACAGTCACGAGTTTAGTTCAACCAATGGACTACACAAAATATGTAAATGAGCTGTCTGACCTCGTTCCAATCTGGCGAAGGGTCACCAGCAAACACGTTTCACGGCTGTTTGGATTTTTATTCCGCAATAAATTTCGCTGAACTTCAGAGAATAACTTAGCTTTTTCCACTCATTTTCCCTGACTCTGTACATATATTTCCTCTGACTTTCCATGTCCTTTCAACGAAATTCCATTACTCTTAGCGCCTGGAATTGCATGGCTTGTGCGAGGCCTGTTGTGAATGCTGTAAGGGGGCATCAAATGAGAACAGTCTCCGGGCAGGAGATCAAAACTACACATGTGCAGAAGAAAAAAGAAAAACTGAAAAGTGATACTAATGTAGGGTTTACCCTTGGTAAACCCGACAAAAAGTATTATGTGCTAAGAGAATCGGTTGGCTCTATAAACTTGAAGATTTTCTTGGCAATGAACTTGATGTTGATATATATTGACAACACACAGTGCCACGAATTACAAAAGTCCCTCGATACACTGTTTCAGGGTCGGTTTAAAGCTTCTCTTCAGGATCCAATAGCAGATACAGGGTCAAATAACAAGATGAGAACATATCGGTTGTTCAAAGAAAACATCAAATTTGAACCATATCTAATAAAGTGTAAAAATACAGAATCTAGAAGATTTTTCACAAAACTCCGACTAAGTAACCATAAGCTTAAAATCGAGACCGGACGGCATGTTAAACCACCAATACCGGTTGAACAACGTCTGTGTGACCGGTGTAATTTAATAGAGGACGAAATGCACTTTGTGTTGTCTTGCTCAATTCATGATGCACAGAGAGATACCTTGTTTACCAAGGTCACGGCCACTTACCCTGGCTTTGATGAATTATCAGATAAGATAAATTTATCTTTATCATGTCGTTGGTAGATATACCTTTAACTAACGTAATATTGTAATACAGTATACAAATGGTACATGAGGGTAAATCCAAGTTAAACTGTATAGACCAGAACCCGCCATAACTGCCCTTGATGTCTTATCATGCAGTATGTATATATATCAATGTGTCTGTTCTGTATTGATTTGATTTTATTATTCTGTTACGTACTCTACCCTACTGGGGTGTTCGTACAATAAAGTTGAATCTTGAATCTTGAATCCCGTAACAATATGACAGAGCTGGTCCTTTATCCTAGACTAAGCCTTTGGCAATCAAACCAAAGGGCAGGTACCGGCCACCATTTCTGGTGTACGGCTTTAGTTTATTTCCCCCTCTCAGACGAATCGCGTAAAATTCTGAACAAACCAGACTCGGTATGTGCTACAGCACTTTGTACGACAACCGCCGAAAAGCGGTCAACCCTGTCAAGATTCTGATTGGCTGATTGGATTTGAAAACAAAATTCCAAAGACGTTAAATGACGTAAGATGAACGTCAATTTTGACAATTTGAAAACGATGTACCGGGGACTTGATCCTACTATATAGCACTTTCTCACTGATCATCGCATTGTAACATCCTATACTATTATCCAATGTATCATCATATAGAATCCTACAATAGATACAGATACTGTGTCTCGTTAACCCAGAAACTCTGGCTGTGATAGGTGAATATAGGTAAGGGGGCGTGACATTCCTATCAGGGGTCAGCAACAACAACCAAAAAAAAAAGACTCCCTTAGCCGATGTTTTCGGGCTATGTGTCTCGTATATCTTTGATCCAATGACCATATATTGGACGTGTTGCAAATTTTAGCAATTTTCGTGCCACACTTCCATCCACTCTATATAGTTTTTCATTAAGTTACTCATTAAACACCCCGCAGCTTTAAGTTCGGTAACATATGGTCGGTCCCCTCAAGTTCCCATTAAAAATTTCAATCTGCTGTATGTACTTCTTGAATTTTCCTTCCGTGTTATTAACACCGAGGAGAAGGTTTATTTCCATCGTGAATTGATGTAGAGGGTATACACACAAACATGTACTGCCATACACGTACGAGGACGTCCCTTCTTTGTACGGTTTGTATATATTGCGAGCGTATATCATTTCGCATTTACAAAGTGTTAAATCTCGCTTTTGTACATTATAATACAAATTTCAGCGAATCTGTGTTATTGGTATGATCGTATTCAAAATGGAAAAAATGGCGGATTTTTAGACGGCCATTGTGGGGAAAAACCCCAGTACATCAACACACACCAACAACATGTACCAATGGCCACGCCTCTTTCAACCCAACCGGATGTGACGTCATAGTTACATCCGGGAGAAATGAGCGTTGAAATCAATGTTATATACTACTTATGATCGTATTCAAAATCTGACATGGCATACGTGCATGCGGCGCCATACAATCACCTGAACAAAATTATTAAGACATCTGAAACCGAAAAAAACCTTGCATTCATCTCGAATATCTTAAAGTAATATCAAGTTGACACAGGAAATAAATAGTACTTTTCTATACTTACAATAGTCCTTTTCTTTAGCGAGGCGTCCACATTCTTGCCACAAAGCTGACGGGGCCATGGTGGAAGGTTTGTCCGCCACCGTGGGGTAATTGCAATGGCATTCCAAATTTCTTGCCGGAGCGGCGAAATGTACGATGATGCCGACGCCAACAGCGATGAGGATGGCGAGTAAAGCGAGAATGAACCCCGCCACGGTACTCAAGTAGCATCCGCCTTGTTGTTTCTTGTTGTTGAAAGTCAAGTTACGCTGGCTGCTGTTGCCATTACCGGTATATTCCGAGCTTATGTCGGAGAATTCGATAGATTCTCCCTTCATGCTATCATCAGTCTTCTTATACATTCTTGTTTAATCGGGATAATACAATAGCCCGGTCGAGTAGCCGGCTGTTCCTGCTGGTTGTTGTTCAGATAGATACGGTAGCGGTCCTATCAAATCAGACACAGCGAGAATCGCCTGAAGAAGACTACCATCTCCTGTCGGATATTTTAGTAGCTAAATAATATATAGCCCTCAAGAGTATGAGGGCTATAGGTCGGCCCCAGTCACCTCCAGCGAGGGTTTTAGATAATTTTATTACGAATCACCCACCTCTGAAACTGCCGTACATCTAATCTCTATCCCCTCCTGCGCACTATTTTAAAATCTTGAGCACTATTGTGGAATAGCAACGAATATATCGCCGTCTGAATTTTCCAGTCGATTCCACTTTAAACGCGCCATGTTAACCATATACAGTGACGTCACCAACATGGCGGCGCAGAGAGTTGAAGTTCACGACTGGAAAATTCAGACGGCGATATATGCGTCACTATTTCACAATAGTGCTCAAGATTTTAAAATAGTGGGCAGGAGGGGATAGAGATTAGATGTACGGCAGTTTCAGAGGTGGGTGATTCGTAATAAAATTATCTAAAACCCTCGCTGGAGGTGACTGGGGCCGACCTATAGCCCTCATACTCTTGAGGGCTATATATTATTTAGCTAATATTTTAGACGACCTTGTTTTATAAAACATTCAAACACCGAGATGTGCACAACTCACGCACTGGAAATTTAATAATCCCTCTAACGCCTAAGCAACCTGTAACCATCTCGGTCATCTATACGCGGTAAGACTGACCCTGGGATCGTGTGTATCCATTTACAGCCTACTTTCGGCAAGTGCGAGAGGGAATTTCCAGAAATCAATACCACGTGACTTCGTCAGCCAATCAGCTAAAGTCTACCGACGTAACCCCAACGTAACTCGCCATTTTCGAATCATGTGATGCCCTACTTGTTGAAAATTACAGATCTACCACACCTCTTGGGTGATACGAAAGTTATTTATACCTATATATTTTGTAAGCCTAGCCTATATCTGTTTCCCAAGTGGTTTGAAAACCTGTAATTTATCAGATTTCTCGAGTCTGTTCTCTGCCGGATGAAGGCCGAACAGAATCCCGTAATATACCGGATATCGCTCCGCAATAATGGAGACTCACGATTCGCAAGCCATCTTATGGATGGCGAAGTGTACGCAAATGACGCCTAAGATGTGCTGGGCTGCTTGGAAAACGACGCGACGCTATCAGAAGACGATAATTAAAATTTCACATGAACGACTTCATTGTCTTATTATCTATATCACAAGATACCCAGACAGTCTAATTGAGCATCGCGCACTGTTGAGTTTTCTCCCGGCGATGTCTCCCAATATCCGTGCTCGAATACGAAACAGGCGTTAAGATTCAGAAACTCGTATTGAGAAAATATAATTAAAATTCCAGCAGGCCGAACAGATCGTTGAGTTTGCCAGTGTTTGCGATGTCTTTAAGTATGGAAATTTTGAGCAAATAAGTGTTTTGTTAAAGATATATATATCCTTGCATACACTCCAACCGCCTTCAGCGACCCGCGTTGTACACCTGAATGAAATATACTGGTCAGTGAGTGGTATATGTTCACAAAAAGCTAAAAATCCTTCACAATGCGTTCTCGACGACAGTAGTATTGTTAGGTGGAAAAAGGTCAACTTGCCCTCTTTGCACTTAAACTTGAGGGGTAACCCGTGATTTCTCTAAAGAATCCGACAGGGGGCGCCACCAGTTCAAGGCATGTACTGACATGTTATGGATTGCATCATCCTTGGCTGTGTGCCAAGTATTGACGAGTATAGTTCGGTTAACCTTTGACCTTTGTATTCCTCCGCGGGGATGAGGTCATGTCTGGCGGTAATGCGGTCGCCTCCGTGGAGAAAAAAGTAGTCCCTAGATAAAATGGTCCGATTGGGTCGAGTGAGGTATCAAAGTGAAGCAATCGTGAAGGGGCATCTGAGGGGCTGGGTGTGGGGTTGAAATAGCGGCATTCTGCGCATGCGCGGTGGCCAAAGGGTATGAAAATAAACGTTTTGGGATCTAGGGGAGCCACTATTGGGCCGATGGGGTCGAGTGAGGTATTAATGTGAAGCTTATGTGAGGGGGCATCTGACTGGACTAGGGGTTCGGGCGTGGTCACCATTTTGCGCATGCGCAAACAGGGGATTGTGGGAAAAGGCTATGGAAATAGACGTTTTGGGCTCGAGGTGAGCCCCTAATGGGCCGATGGAGTCGTATGAGGTATCTATGTGAAGCACACATGAGGGGGCATCTGCCTGGGCTAGTGGCTCGCGCGTGGTCACCAGTCTGCGCATGCGCAGACAGGGAATTGTAGGAAAAGGGTATGGAAATAGGCGTTTTGGGGATGAGGTAAGCCCCTAGTGGGCCGATTGGGTCGAGTGAGGTATCAATGTGTAGTCTATGTGAGGGGCATCCACCTGGACTAGTGTCTGGTCCGTGTTTAACATTCTGCGCATGAGCAGACAGGGAATTGTGGGAAAAGGGTATGGACATAGACGTTTTGGGATCTAGGTGGGCCACTAGTCGTCCGATGGGGTCGTATGAGGTATCCATGTGAAGCCTATGTGAAGGAGCATTTGCCTGGATTAGTATCACGTGGAACTGACGCCATTCTGCGCATGCGCAGTAGACCAAGCATATGGAAATACACGTTTTGGGGTCTAGGGGGGCCACCATTGGGCCGATTGGGTCGAGTGAGGTATTAATGTGAAGCACACATGAGGGGGCATCTGACTGGACTAGTGGTTCGGGTATTGTCACCATTCTGCGCATGCGCAAACAGAGAATTGTGGGAAAAGGGTATGGAAATAGACGTTTTGGGGTCGAGGTGGGTCACTATTGGTCCTATGGAGTCGTATGAGGTATCAATGTGAAGCACACGTGAGGGGGCATTTGACTGGACTAGTGGCTCGGGCGTTGTCACCATTCTGCGCATGCGCAGACAGGGAATTATGGGAAAAGAGTATGGAAATAGATGTTTTGGGGCCTAGGTGGGCCACTCTTGGTCCTATGGAGTCGTATGAGGTATCCATGTGAAGCATTCGTGAAGGCGCATCCGACAGGATGGGTGACACGTGGAACTGGCGTCATTCTGCGCATGCGCAGTAGACCAAGGTTATGTAAATAGACGTTTTGGGATCTAGGTAAGCCCCTAATGGGCCGATGGGGTCAAGTGAGGTATCAGTGTGAAGGATACGTGAAGGGGCATTCGCCTGGACTAGTGTATCGGTCGTTGTCAACATTCTGCGCATGCGCAGACAGGGAATTATGGGAAAAGGGTATGGAAATAGACGTTTTGGGGTTTAGGTGGACTACTAATGGTCTGTTGGAGTCGAGTGAGGTATCAATGTGATGCATACGTGAGGGTGCATCCGACTGTGTGGGTGTGGGGTAGGAATATCGTCATTCTGCGCATGCGCAGGCAGGCCGTAGTACGGAAATATACATTTTTGGGCCGATGTGAACCACTAGTGGTCCAAATGGGTTGTGGAAGGTGTCAAAGTAAAGCTTTTGTCGGGTAGCGTCATAATGGCGTGTTTTTTTATTGCAAGTTGAGTCAACCTGCGCATGCGCGGTTCGGTGTAGTAAGTAAAGTGGTCATTTTAGGGAAGTGAAGGAAGGTATTTGGTGTAGAGATGGACCACTGTTGCTCCGAATGCATCGTGTGGGGTGTCATTTTGTAGCTCTCGGGGTGTAGCCCCCGATTTGTGGGCTGTCCACCTCATCTGTGATGTCATGGGTGACGTCATCAGGACGAGTAGTAGCGCAAATGAGCATTTTGGGATACTGAAGGAAAGTATTTGGAGTGGAGAGGGGCCATCCTTGGTCCGAATGCCTCGTGGGAAGTGTCATCTTGCAGTTCTCGGGATGTACACTCCATTTAAGGGATGTCCAAAGCATCTGTGACGTCATCGGTGACGTCATCAGGACGAGTAGTAGCGAAATAAGATGTTTTATAATTGGCTCAGTGCCATTTTTTTCCCACGATTTGCGGGATGTCCACAACATCTGTGACGTCATCGGTGACGTCATCAGTACGAGTAGTAGCGAAAGTGAGCATTTTGGGTCAGTGAAGGAAGGTATTTGGTCTAGAGATGGACCATCCATATCTGTCATGTATTATACCATATCTTTGCTGTATTATACCATATCTGTCTCGCTTCATTCCAAATCTGTGCTGTATTATACCATATCTGTCCTGTGTTATACAATATATGTCCTATATTATACCATATCTGTCCTGTGTTGTATCATATATGGCCTGTATTATACAATATGTATTCTGTATTATACAACCGCATAGCAGTTGTCATGAATAACAACACGTTCAACAATGTTCATACAGTTTATTATCCCCAATGTTACATCATACCTAGGCTGGGGGAGCCGCCCTAGGTATGTTTAGTATGTTCATAATAAAACAAATTGAAATATCAAACACCATGGTTTATTATTTAACGCACCGTCACATTAGGTACAAGTGTTTACTAAGCTCAAGTCAACGACCAGCATGTAGACATATAGAGTCTGTACGGCATGTTATGGTATTCATCAGTGCACGGGTGACGCGTTCAACCGATGGGTTGGTCGGTCAGCTTGGTCACGAAAAACGTAACATTGGTGACCCTCTCCACTATCCACTTGGTGTTGGGGCGTTGTTGTTGGGCCCATTCCAAGGGATCCACGGTGGCCAGTTTCTCCAGCATCGTCTCTAGCGACGCCCGGTTAATGATGGTAAACGGTTGGTCAAATACCCAGATGTTACTGCTCGGGTAAAAGTATCGGACTTGGTCTGTCTCCTTATGCCGCAGCACATAACCAAACGCCAGATTTAATTTGAAGGACGTAGCTTGGTCATTGGAAATGGCTTCCATGTAGCTGCGTAGACGGGCGAGGTCGGTCAGTCGGAAATTGTAGATATCTTGAATAGGGCGATGACGGTGGAAACAGTGCCGTATCATGGTCCAATGGCGCCGATAGATGTCACTCACTGGATGGGCGTCCTGTAACAGATCGCTAGGAGCTTCCACTGCATCTTCCAAAAAATGTTCGATGTTGTCAGGCGTATGACTCGAAACCGTAACGCTGGGGTCCGGCTGAATATCCAGGTCCTCCTGGACTGTGGGTATAGGCGGGATCTTCGTCATCGCATCACCAGTGGCGTTCGTCTCCCCGGGTTCATCTTCACTGGGTCTGAACTTCCGCGGCTCCTCTTTAGGGGAAATTTGTCGCCCAAACCGTAGAGACGCGGCATGAATCAAACGTTGGTGCTGTCTTAACCGACTGGGTCGTTTGAATAGTCGACCACAATCGTTACATTGTACCTTCGCACCCTCGTGGACTGCCCTCTCATGGCGCAGTAAATTATCCTCCCGATTGAATGACCGTGCGCAGATTATACAAGTATACCGTGCATCGTTGTGGGTGGAGGCCTCGTGACGTCGTAAATGAGTAAACTGCTTCTGGCAAGTTGTGCAAGTGAACATCTTGGTGGTTGACAGAGTGTCTGATGAAACGGCCAGGCCGCTTTCCTTTTATAGCACGGTAGCTGGTGATCTATTTTTAGCACACTCAGTTAAACTATCCCCAAGTCGAGGGCCGAGCCGTGACATCTTCGGTAACCTCCGTGTCTCTTCGGTCACCACCGTAACGTCAACGATCAACATGTAGACATTAGAGTCTGTACGGCATGTTATGGTATTCGTCAGTGCATGGGTGACGCGTTTAACCGATGGGGGTGGTCGGCAGCTTGGTCACGAAAAACGTAACATTGGCGACCCTCTCCACTATCCACTTGGTGTTGGGGCGTTGTTGTTGGGCCCATTCCAAAGGATCCACAGTGTCCAGGTTCTCCAGCATCGTCTCTAGCGACGCCCTATCCGTGATGGTAAACGGTTGGTCAAATACCCGGATGTTACTGCTCGGGTAAAAGTATCGGACTTGGTCTGTGTTCTTATGCTGCAGCACATATCCAAACGCCAGATTAAACTTGAATGCCGTAGTTTGATCTTTGAAGATGGCTTCCACGTAGCTGCGTAAGCGGGTGAGGTCGGTCAGTCGGAAATTGTAGATATCTTGAATAGGGCGATGACGGTGGAAACAGTGCCGTATCATGGACCAATGGCGCCGATAGATGTCACTCACTGGATGGGCGTCCTGTAAGAGATGGCTGAGAACATTTATGGGTTCGTCCACGAAGTGTACTTTGCCCTCCACGTCGTACAGAATCTGGCCCAAGGTCTTGTCGTCGAATTTTGACTGTTGAATTAGGGCGACATCATCATCGGCCCTCGTGCCATGGGTGGGAGTTCCCCCTGTTTCGATATTGATGCCTACGGGCTCTTCTACCTGCAAACGTGGCTGCGAAACAGGGTTTCGTGTGCGTTGGTGTCGCAGCAACTGACTGGTCAGGTTGAAATGCCGACCACATTCTTCGCATGGACGCTTGGGTACTTCATGGCGTGCACGTGTGTGGCGCTGTAAATGATCCGGGCGCTGAAACGACAGTGTACATATCGTACAGTTATACCGGGCGGTTCCTTCGTGCTTGGTAGCCTCATGGCGGCGCAAGTCGTGCAGACGAGTGAATGATTTCGAGCACGTAGCACAAGTGAACATCTTGGTGGTTGACAGAGTGTCTGATGAAACGACCAGGCCGCTTCCCTTTTATAGCACGCTAGCTGGTATCATGTTCCGGGCACCTCCGTGTCTCTTCGGATGTAAAAGTCCCCGCATGTAAAAGTGCCCGGATGTTAACGAATGTTCTGCATGTGAAGTCATATTGTGTGTGTATGCATGTGTGTATGCGTCTGTGTGTGTGTGTGTGCTTGCGAGTGTGTTTCTTGGCTCGGAGCTCTTGGACCTCAAAGCCTGTGGAGCTCAGAGGTCGGAAGTGACATTTGCATATGACCTCTGTGAGGTCACTTCCGCTTCCGTTCACGTGACCGGAACTGACCTTTGACCCTGGCGCGCAAAGGTTTTACGCAGCTACGTGGAAGCCATCTTCAAAGATCAAACTACGGCATTCAAGTTTAATCTGGCGTTTGGATATGTGCTGCAGCATAAGAACACAGACCAAGTCCGATACTTTTACCCGAGCAGTAACATCCGGGTATTTGACCAACCGTTTACCATCACGGATAGGGCGTCGCTAGAGACGATGCTGGAGAACCTGGACACTGTGGATCCTTTGGAATGGGCCCAACAACAACGCCCCAACACCAAGTGGATAGTGGAGAGGGTCACCAATGTTACGTTTTTCGTGACCAAGCTGCCGACCACCCCCATCGGTTAAACGCGTCACCCATGCACTGACGAATACCATAACATGCCGTACAGACTCTAATGTCTACATGTTGATCGTTGACGTTACGGTGGTGACCGAAGAGACACGGAGGTTACCGAAGATGTCACGGCTCGGCCCTCGACTTGGGGATAGTTTAACTGAGTGTGCTAAAAATAGATCACCAGCTACCGTGCTATAAAAGGAAAGCGGCCTGGCCGTTTCATCAGACACTCTGTCAACCACCAAGATGTTCACTTGCACAACTTGCCAGAAGCAGTTTACTCGTCCAGAACATTTACGACGTCACGAGGCCTCCACCCACAACGATGCACGGTATACTTGTATAATCTGCGCACGGTCATTCAATCGGGAGGATAATTTACTGCGCCATGAGAGGGCAGTCCACGAGGGTACGAAGGTACAATGTAACGATTGTGGTCGACTATTCAAACGACCCAGTCGGTTAAGACAGCACCAACGTTTGATTCATGCCGCGTCTCTACGGTTTGGGCGACAAATTTCCCCTAAAGAGGAGCCGCGGAAGTTCAGACCCAGTGAAGATGAACCCGGGGAGACGAACGCCACTGGTGATGCGATGACGAAGATCCCGCCTATACCCACAGTCCAGGAGGACCTGGATATTCAGCCGGACCCCAGCGTTACGGTTTCGAGTCATACGCCTGACAACATCGAACATTTTTTGGAAGATGCAGTGGAAGCTCCTAGCGATCTGTTACAGGACGCCCATCCAGTGAGTGACATCTATCGGCGCCATTGGACCATGATACGGCACTGTTTCTACCGTCATCGCCCTATTCAAGATATCTACAATTTTCGACTGACCGGCCTCGCCCGTCTAGGCAGCTACGTGGAAGCCATCTTCAATGACCAAGCAACGTCCTTCAAATTAAATCTGGCGTTTGGTTATGTGCTGCAGCATAAGGAGACAGATCAAGTCCGATACTTTTACCCGAGCAGTAACATCTGGGTATTTGACCAACCGTTTACCATCATTAACCGGGCGTCGCTAGAGACGATGCTGGAGAAACTGGCCACCGTGGATCCCTTGGAATGGGCCCAACAACAACGCCCCAACACCAAGTGGATAGTGGAGAGGGTCACCAATGTTACGTTTTTCGTGACCAAGCTGACCGACCAACCCATCGGTTGAACGCGTCACCCGTGCACTGATGAATACCATAACATGCCGTACAGACTCTATATGTCTACATGCTGGTCGTTGACTTGAGCTTAGTAAACACTTGTACCTAATGTGACGGTGCATTAAATAATAAACCATGGTGTTTGATATTTCAATTTGTTTTATTATGAACATACTAAACATACCTAGGGCGGCTCCCCCAGCCTAGGTATGATGTAACATTGGGGATAATAAACTGTATGAACATTGCTGAACGTGTTGTTATTCATGACAACTGCTATGCGGTTGTATAATACAGAATACATATTGTATAATACAGGCCACATATGATACAACACAGGACAGATATGGTATAATATAGGACAGATATTGTATAACACAGGACAGATATGGTATAATACAGCAAAGATATGGTATAATGCATGACAGATATGGATGGTCCATCTCTAGACCAAATACCTTCCTTCACTGACCCAAAATGCTCACTTTCGCTACTACTCGTACTGATGACGTCACCAATGACGTCACAGATGTTGTGGACATCCCGCAAATCGTGGGAAAAAATTGGCACTGAGCCAATTATAAAACATTACAACACATATAAGGGAAGTGGGAAGAGGTGCCGACATACTGACTGCGTCACATGACTTCACAGAATAATCCTCTGGTTAACCTATTCTAAAGCACATACCAAGAATCTAACGATTCGTGATATGTGTTGTATCTCAGGTACGCTTTTATTGTACCTGTTCATATGGCACCTTAGATGATATGACCACACGGCCCCTAGCACCGGCATAAGCGGTATTAGATACAAATCTAGAGAGCTATGATGGAAATGCTCTGACAACTCGTATACTGGTAATTGGTGAGCTGTTTCGCTGTGACAACTCGTACATTGGAGATTGGTGAGCTGTATCGTCGTCAGATGTAAATGACGGCATTTAACACAAAAGACTAGTCTGTAAGGCCCGATGTCGACCCAGCATCAACTTCCCACAAGTCATTTCGCTACTACTCGTCCTGATGACGTCACCGATGACGTCACAGATGCTTTGGACATCCCTTAAATGGAGTGTACATCCCGAGAACTGCAAGATGACACTTCCCACGAGGCATTCGGATCAAGGATGGCCCCTCTCCACTCCAAATACTTTCCTTCGCTATCCCAAAATGCTCATTTGCGCTACTACTCGTCCTGATGACGTCACCCATGACATCACAGATGATGTGGACAGCCCACAAATCGGGGTCTACACCCCGAGAGCTACAAAATGACACCCCACACGATGCATTCGGAGCAACAGTGGTCCATCTCTACACCAAATACCTTCCTTCACTTCCCTAAAATGACCACTTTACTTACTACACCCAACCGCGCATGCGCAGGTTGACTCGACTTGCAATAAAAAAAACACGCCATTATGACGCTACCCGACAAAAGCTTTACTTTGACACCTTCCACAACCCATTTGGACCACTAGTGGTTCACATCGGCCCAAAAATGTATATTTCCGTACTACGGCCTGCCTGCGCATGCGCAGAATGACGATATTCCTACCCCACACCCACACAGTCGGATGCACCCTCACGTATGCATCACATTGATACCTCACTCGACTCCAACAGACCATTAGTAGTCCACCTAAACCCCAAAACGTCTATTTCCACACCCTTTTCCCATAATTCCCTGTCTGCCCATGCGCAGAATGTTGACAACGACCGATACACTAGTCCAGGCGAATGCCCCTTCACGTATCCTTCACACTGATACCTCACTTGACCCCATCGGCCCATTAGGGGCTTACCTAGATCCCAAAACGTCTATTTACATAAACTTGGTCTACTGCGCATGCGCAGAATGACGTCAGTTCCACGTGTCACCCATCCTGTCGGATGCGCCTTCACGAATGCTTCACATGGATACCTCATACGACTCCATAGGAGCAAGAGTGGCCCACCTAGACCGCAAAACATCTATTTCCATACTCTTTTCCCATAATTCCCTGTCTGCGCATGCGCAGAATGGTGACAACGCCCGAGCCACTAGTCCAGTCAAATGCCTCCTCACGTGTGCTTCACATTGATACCTCATACGACTCCATAGGACCAATAGTGACCCACCTCGACCCCAAAACGTCTATTTCCATACCCTTTTACCACAATTCTCTGTTTGCGCATGCGCAGAATGGTGACAATACCCGCGAACCACGAGTCCAGTCAGATGCCCCCTCATGTGTGCTTCACATTAATACCTCACTCGACCCAATCGGCCCAATAGTGGCCCCCCTAGACCCCAAAACGTGTATTTCCATATGCTTGGTCTACTGCGCATGCGCAGAATGGCGTCAGTTCCACGTGATACTAATCCAGGCAGATGCTCCTTCACATAGGCTTCACATGGATACCTCATACGACTCCATCGGACTCCAGTGACCCACCTAGATCCCAAAACGTCTATGTCCATACCCTTTTCCCACAATTCCCTGTCTGCGCATGCGCAGAATGTTAAACACGGACCAGACACTAGTCCAGGTGGATGCCCCTCACATAGACTACACATTGATACCTCACTCGACCCAATCGGCCCACTAGGGGCTTACCTCATCCCCAAAACGCATATTTCCATACCCTTTTCCCACAATTCCCTGTCTGCGCATGCGCAGACTGGTGACCACGCGCGAGCCACTAGCCCAGGCAGATGCCCCCTCATGTGTGCTTCACATAGATACCTCATACGACTCCATCGGCCCATTAGGGGCTCACCTCGAGCCCAAAACGTCTATTTCCATAGCCTTTTCCCACAATTCCCTGTTTGCGCATGCGCAAAATGGTGACCACGCCCAAACCCCTAGTCCAGTCAGATGCCCCCTCACATAAGCTTCACATTAATACCTCACTCGACCCCATCGGCCCAATAGTGGCTCCCCTAGATCCCAAAATGTCTATTTTCATACCCTTTGGCCACCGCGCATGCGCAGAATGCCGCTATTTCAACCCCACACCCAGCCTCTCAGATGCCCCTTCACGAATGCTTCACTTTGATACCTCACTCGACCCAATCGGACCATTTTATCTAGGGACTACTTTTTTCTCCGCGGAGGCGACCGCATTACCGCCAGACATGACCTCATCCCCGCGGAGGAATACAAAGGTCAAAGGTTAACCGAACTATACTCGTCAATACTTGGCACACAGCCAAGGATGATGCAATCCAGAACATGTCAGTACATGCCTTGAACTGGTGGCGCCCCCTGTCGGATTCTTTAGAGAAATCACGAGTTACCCCTCAAGTTTAAGTGCAAAGAGGGCAAGTTGACCTTTTTTCACCTAACAATACTACTGACGACACACAAAAACGCATTTAACGACGCAGCGCTATATCATAACTTAGTGTCTATTATTGTTCCGGTGGTAGCAGCGTTTCTCCAGCGTGCCTTGCCTGCCGTTGACAATCAGGTGAAAAGAAGGGCCTGACCGGAATATTAAATAAGCCCCATAAAGGAACAGGCCCTGACTGCAGCTAAAGATCCCCTAGGAATATATAAATTCTATCGGACCGTTCCATTTTCTGGCTCAATGATAGGGTAGGCAGATACCGAGAGGCTGAGAATTATTTAATTCAACTTACACCGAGATTACTCAATTACCTTAGTTCTGGTCCGTTCTCCAATTAACGCAAATCGAATTAACTGTTAGTATGCACTGCCCGCATATTGAATAGCCCCCTTGAACTCACACTGAGCATAAAGTATCAGTGCTTGATGTATGGTGTTTTGTCGTATCGTATGGTATTACATAGAAGCAGTAAGACGATATGCGGTACGATTACACGCGGATATGGGTCACACAACCATGTGATGAAAGTTTCCTCGTATCACCAGTACCACCATCATCCGAACGCATGGCACGATCATACGTAGAAACTTCTGTTAAGTGAAACGTGAAATGCCCTTAGCAATCTAAGATGTATATACCACGAGTATTAGACCGGGAGCCCGGGGGGGTCAGCCTAGCTGAAAAGCTAACCAATTTTGATGTGTATCACTGTGCTCCACATGTATCCCTATTTAGGCAAATGGACGTCTGCCGGGCACACCGTGGTGGGTGTGGTCAGGAGGGATCTGAGAAGGGTACCCAAAAATTGAGCTAGATCAGCTCATCAGCTAACCACTTGAAACTTATGGCAAAATGTTCAGCAGAACCCCATGTATCATGAATGACTATTGCCAGACATTTTCTGTGGTGGGGTGTGTTCGCCAGACGAAAATAACTGATACCCCAAAATTGAGCTAGATCAGCTCAGGAGCTAACCTAATGAAACCTTTTGCAAAATGTTTAGCATAATCTCAGGTATCATGAATGACCACTGCCAGACATTTTCAGTGGTGGGGTACTCCCGCCAGACGTCCCCAAATGACCCCACCCCCAAAATTGAGCTAGATTAGCTCAGGAGCTAACCTAATGAAACCTTTTGCAAAATGTTCAGCATAATCTCAGGTATCATGAATGACCACTGCCAGACATTTTCAGTGGTGGGGTACTCCCGCCAGACGTCCCCAAATGACCCCACCCCCAAAATTGAGCTAGATCAGCTCAGGAGCTAACCTAATGAAACCTTTTGCAAAATGTTCAGCATAATCTCAGGTATCATGAATGACCACTGCCAGACATTTTCAGTGGTGGGGTACCGCGCCAGACGTTCCCAAATGACCCCCCCCCCCGAAATTGAGGTAGATCAGCTCATGGGCTAACCCAATGAAACCCATCGCAAAATGTTCAGCATAACCCCATGTATCATGAATACCCACTGCCAGACATTTTCAGTGGTGGGGTACCCCCGCCAGACGTC
Organism: Hanleya hanleyi; assembly: GCA_036873755.1. Taxonomy (NCBI): domain Eukaryota; kingdom Metazoa; phylum Mollusca; class Polyplacophora; order Lepidopleurida; family Hanleyidae; genus Hanleya; species Hanleya hanleyi. The sequence goes on along the minus strand of JAVTVY010057106.1, from coordinate 10,611 downwards.
CCCAAATGAGACCCCCCCCCCTTTTGCTAGACCGTTACAGTGCACTGATGAAATGTTCAGTACAGCTTGAAATTTGTGTGCACTACAAAGTCAGATCTCTTTCCTTTGTGGATTAGGTGCACTAGTGAGTGTACATGTATATCAATTGAAAAGAGATAAGAATTCAATAACATTCAACAAAGCCGACAGAAAATAAACAGACTGCACATCTGTTCATTTATTTCTCATCATTTATATAATCCACCTCTTTCTTTTGATCTGAATCAAAGTCTTCATTCCAGGGTTCATCTTCCGAATCATCAACAGTTCAAAAACAGAGTTCACCTCTGTCGTTCTCGTCTACATGTCATCCACCTCATCCTCTTGATCTGAATCGGAGTCTTCACTCCAGGGTTCATCATCCGAATCACTCACTTCGTCAAGAGATTCTGCTTCCAAGCCAGACTCGCTATCAATGATAATTGTCTCATCATTGTCACTGTTTACCTCTGTGTTGTTACAATTTGTGAACAAACTGTCAGGTATTGCAGACCCCTGGAACCAGGTTGGCTGCAGGAGGCGGTCATTTACACACCACCCATAATCGGTTGGTGACAAACCATCCCCAGGAGATGCGGTTGTAGCAAGGGTCCACAATACCGTGACATAGTGAGTTCGGCGAATCTTCATCTCTAGTGTCCTGCGAGTAGGTGGCAGCAATGCACAGTCGATACGTTTGATGTTTGCTAGCGGATTCTCCTGAAAGACAATTCAATGTATGATTAGAGCTAAGCATTATAAATTAATGGTGATAATATTCACCCAAGTACTCTCTTAATAGAGGTCATCCATTATTATCCATCCTCAAAAGTGTACAGAGAGTACATTTGATGGGGTGGGGGTGCTCTTGTATACATTCAGTGGGAGGGAGGGGTTCTGCAAAGAGTACTCTGTGTAAGTTTTTGGAAAACCTTGATAATAATGGGTCACCCCTTATTACCTGATCAACTTTGCCAGTCATTTGCATCAGTTTGTTGTATCGTGCTTCATCGACGTCTCGAGCCTTGCTTTGTGCGTACATGCAGCACACTAAATCTGATGCAACATCGAGGTCAACACTACCATGTACGTCTCCCATACTGATGAAGAGGTTGACGAAGCGTCCAGTCTTGTCCTTCTCTACAATGTCAAGGGCTTTTACTTTGCCTTTTCTGAAAAATCAAGTCAGTACAAATTCCAAGTTAAATCATTCAACCACTGCTCCATTAAATGTATTTTTGTAACAACGATGTCTCACAGGATGCCAGTCTGCCATCGCTTCATCAAGAAGAGATATCTGCGGTATTAAATTCCCAGCACAATCCTGCTCATTGCCAGTCTTTTTAAGATTAAAACAGATATGTTATTGTGGAACCCCAATTTCTTGTGCCTACCTGTAAAAGGCCGATGTGAAATCACACCCGGTGAAGGCATGGTATCCAGGCAGTGCTCTTGAAAGTCCGGGTTTGCGCTGTTCAAGAATGTCAGCAATGTTCGTCACATTGATGTACCTCCTGCTGTTTCCCATCCCACAGTTCATAACGATGTTAACCATGGATCCTCCGTATGATGCAAGCAACGTCTTCCCTCCAAAGATATTCCAGTAATGATCTTTTCCCCATTCTTTAAGGAGAAATTTGGCCAGTTCATTCTTGAAGACTCCATTGGTGAGAAGTTTCTTTCCGCTCTGTCACACCACTGCATGCTGGATTCGTCAGCAAGTATATCAAGGACCCCTTGCCACTTCAACGAATTTGCTACATGGACCCAATATCCAGATCGCCAACCAACAATGATGTGGTGAGGGAGACAATGGTTCGTACTATGAATGACTTGATTTTTCAGAAAAGGCAAAGTAAAAGCCCTTGACATTGTAGAGAAGGACAAGACTGGACGCTTCGTCAACCTCTTCATCAGTATGGGAGACGTACATGGTAGTGTTGACCTCGATGTTGCATCAGATTTAGTGTGCTGCATGTACGCACAAAGCAAGGCTCGAGACGTCGATGAAGCACGATACAACAAACTGATGCAAATGACTGGCAAAGTTGATCAGGTAATAAGGGGTGACCCATTATTATCAAGGTTTTCCAAAAACTTACACAGAGTACTCTTTGCAGAACCCCTCCCTCCCACTGAATGTATACAAGAGCACCCCCACCCCATCAAATGTACTCTCTGTAAACTTTTGAGGATGGATAATAATGGATGACCTCTATTAAGAGAGTACTTGGGTGAATATTATCACCATTAATTTATAATGCTTAGCTCTAATCATACATTGAATTGTCTTTCAGGAGAATCCGCTAGCAAACATCAAACGTATCGACTGTGCATTGCTGCCACCTACTCGCAGGACACTAGAGATGAAGATTCGCCGAACTCACTATGTCACGGTATTGTGGACCCTTGCTACAACCGCATCTCCTGGGGATGGTTTGTCACCAACCGATTATGGGTGGTGTGTAAATGACCGCCTCCTGCAGCCAACCTGGTTCCAGGGGTCTGCAATACCTGACAGTTTGTTCACAAATTGTAACAACACAGAGGTAAACAGTGACAGTGATGAGACAATTATCATTGATAGCGAGTCCGGCTTGGAAGCAGAATCTCTTGACGAAGTGAGTGATTCGGATGATGAACCCTGGAGTGAAGACTCCGATTCAGATCAAGAGGATGAGGTGGATGACATGTAGACGAGAACGACAGAGGTGAACTCTGTTTTTGAACTGCTGATGATTCGGAAGATGAACCCTGGAATGAAGACTTTGATTCAGATCAAAAGAAAGAGGTGGATTATATAAATGATGAGAAATAAATGAACAGATGTGCAGTCTGTTTATTTTCTGTCGGCTTTGTTGAATGTTATTGAATTCTTATCTCTTTTCAATTGATATACATGTACACTCACTAGTGCACCTAATCCACAAAGGAAAGAGATCTGACTTTGTAGTGCACACAAATTTCAAGCTGTACTGAACATTTCATCAGTGCACTGTAACGGTCTAGCAAAAGGGGGGGTCTCATTTGGGGACGTCTGGCGGGGGTACCCCACCACTGAAAATGTCTGGCAGTGGGTATTCATGATACATGGGGTTATGCTGAACATTTTGCGATGGGTTTCATTGGGTTAGCCCATGAGCTGATCTACCTCAATTTCGGGGGGGGGGGGGTCATTTGGGAACGTCTGGCGCGGTACCCCACCACTGAAAATGTCTGGCAGTGGTCATTCATGATACCTGAGATTATGCTGAACATTTTGCAAAAGGTTTCATTAGGTTAGCTCCTGAGCTGATCTAGCTCAATTTTGGGGGTGGGATCATTTGGGGACGTCTGGCGGGATTACCCCACCACTGAAAATGTCTGGCAGTGGTCATTCATGATACCTGAGATTATGCTGAACATTTTGCAAAAGGTTTCATTAGGTTAGCTCCTGAGCTAATCTAGCTCAATTTTGGGGGTGGGGTCATTTGGGGACGTCTGGCGGGAGTACCCCACCACTGAAAATGTCTGGCAGTGGTCATTCATGATACCTGAGATTATGCTGAACATTTTGCAAACGGTTTCATTAGGTTAGCCCCTGGGCTGATCTAGCTCAATTTTCGGGGTGGGGTCATTTGGGGACGTCTGGCGGGAGTACCCCACCACTGAAAATGTCTGGCAGTGGTCATTCATGATACCTGAGATTATGCTGAACATTTTGCAAAAGGTTTCATTAGGTTAGCTCCTGAGCTGATCTAGCTCAATTTTGGGGTACCAGTTATTTTCGTCTGGCGAACACACCCCACCACAGAAAATGTCTGGCAATAGTCATTCATGATACATGGGATTCTGCTGAACATTTTGGCATTAGTTTCAAGTGGTTAGCTGATGAGCTGATCTAGCTCAATTTTTGGGTACCCTTCTCAGATCCCTCCTGACCACACCCACCAGGGTGTGCCCGGCAGACGTCCATTTCCCTGAATAGGGATACATATGGAGCACAGTGATACACATCAAAATTGGTTAGCTTTTCAGCTAGGCTGACCCCCCCGGGCTCCTGTTCTAATATTCTATCCAATAAATAATACTGGCTTGTGATATTCCGGCTTTAATACAAGTAAACAAATACAAATATAAGTATCTGACCAACCTGAACTAGGAGTTTCCCTGAATGAAGGGTTGTGAAATGAAGTGGTCCGCCCGAACTAAAGCATGATAATGAAATCAGAAAGCCAACTACCCGGAAAATAACCGGCATATAAACGCGATCAGCGCTCCGCTTGCGTAACCGATACAAGTCGACTCGCGACGCTCGTGCCGAAACCAGAAAGGGATCGTTTAGCATAACAGATAGAAAGAGTAGAATAAGAATGGTGATATACAGAATAAGAATAAGAATCTGTACACGGGCAAATTAACTGGACATGTAATGCCAGTACAACCGATAACACAGAAATACTGAGGCTCCATCGGCCGAAACCGCATACGTCGAATATAAAACTGTTAAACTGTACAAAGAATTGACTCCGTCACACTTCAACCGCACCACGTATAGGCCAAAATCTTGCCTTATCGTACCATCTCCTTTAGGAGAAAAGGGAATTTTATTGGGCATTCCGTTAGTACTATATCGATTCTTTTCCAAGGTGAGATTATTTTGGTGAATATTCTGCCAATATACTTGCATGTTTATAGTATTGCAGAAATAAATTTGCAATAAAAAGACAAACGGAAGTGGATATATGGAAGTCTGGACAATACAAGTCGTTAATGCAGTTAAGGCCGCGTGACTTATCCGGTCTAGATGCGGCGGCGGAACTCCTTTCTCATGAATTTCACGGAAAAGCAGAGATCGCTAAAACAGACCTCTTTCTCGGAAAATTCAATTTACCAGGGAGCAAAGGCCTCAATTTGATGAAAAACTAAAAAATCGTGCTGTAAAAAGTTGTTGGTCATGAATGGCTGCTATAGATACGCAGTAACAAAGTGTAGGTGGACACCCCTAGTAGTATATAAAGACTAAATTCCTTATGATTGGGGCTGATTACGTCAAGTGGCGTGACGTGGCGATCACGTCATGGATGACGTCACTTCCGGGTCAAAGGTCAAATGTCAAAGGGCACTTGAGGTGTCCAGTGGGTAATCATAGTCAAGGGTTCCGGGTATAGCTTCTAGGTTATAATCCCCATACATAGCCAAACAGCGAGAAGGGGAATCCCCCTGGTCCTAGCTGGAGTCGAACCCGTACTGCGCGCCTCAGAAGCGGGCACGTTATCCACTGCACCACGAGTCAGCCCATACTAGACGAGGTTGACAATATCCTAATATACCTACCAAAGGGCAGATGGCTATGGTGTAGGCCCAATCGAGGACCCACGCATGGACATTTGCGGTATGGAAGTATTGGGGTGGTCATTTTTTTTCTTGTGGATTTTACTATGGGATGTGGCAGCTTGTTTTCTTTGTCTCGCGATTCTGGCGCACTGGACAATGGAACCCACTCATGGACATTTGCGGTATGGTCTTATATGGGGTGTGACCCCTTGTTTTCTTCATATCGAGCTCGAGCTGTATAACACGTTGGGAGAGGTCTCGAGTGCGTTGAATGTTGCTGAAAAGTGCTGATGACGCATGCGCAGTAGGCAGCCAGATCGAGGTGCACGTTTTGGGGTCTAGGTGGACCCATATTGGTCCGATTGGGTTGTGTGAGGTATCAGTTTGAAGCACTCGTGGGGGGGGGGGGGAGCGTCCAACTGGGTGGGTGTGGGTGGAAATATCGTCTATCTGCGCATGCGCACTAGAAAAAGTGTATTTGAATGGACGTTTTGGGGTGGCGACGGACCAATATTGGGCCTAATGGGCTGTGGGAGGCGTCATCGTGAAGCTCTCGTGAGGAACCATCCGACTGGACTAATGTGTCGTCCATTTTCAACATTCTGTGCATACGCAGACAGGGAATGTGGAGAAAAGGCACTGAAAGTGACGTTTTGGAGTCTAGGTGGACCCATAGTGGTGTGAATGGGTCGGGGAGGGTATCAGTTTGAAACTCTCATGGGGTAGCGTCCACCTGGAAGGTATGGGGTCGGAACATCGTCTATCTGCGCATGCGCAGAAGAAAAAGTGTATTTGAGTGGACGTTTTGGGGTCGCGACGGACCAATATTGACCCGATTGGGCTGCGGGAGATATCAGAGTTAAGCATGCGTGGAGACTATCCGACTGGACTAGTGTGTCGCCCGTTTTCGACATCCTGTGCATGCGCAGGCAGGGAATTATGGGAAAAGGTCGAGGTGGACCCCTCGTGGTCCAGATGGGTCGTGTTGGGCATCAGTTTGAAGCTCTCTTGGGGTAGCGTCCAATTGGATTGATGTAGAGTAAAAGTAGCGCAAAGGTGCGCATGCACAGGCAGGGAATGGGGGGAAAATGGCATTGGAATGGACGTTTTGGGATCGAGGTGGGCCCATACGGGCGTACTGTGTCGGGGAGGGTATCCATATGAAGAGCTCCTCCAGGTCGATCAAGTCATTGGTGGGTGCATGTTTTCACATAAAAAAATCGGACTTGTTGTTTTTGTTGTTGAGATAGCGTTGTCTCTCAATTTCGGGGAAGTAAAAGCCAAGGGAAGTAATCCAGTTTCCCCTTAGAAGTAAAAAAATCAGAAACCCAGTATATTTGCCCTGTGACCTTTGTGGAGAGTTTTACAGTAACGCCTTAACGCCGGTCGTTACGCCTTTACGCCCGTCTCAACGCCTCAACGATCTATCTTAACACCTTAACGTCTTAGCTTCACGCCTTAACGCCTTAACTCCGTAGCATACCAGTGTTTTATCTTTTGCGCGAGATTGTACCATGCTATAATATAATACTAACGTGTGGTAGTATGTATCCATCCATTCACTCCAGAGAATGAAACATGGTGGTCCCCGATGGGTATCTGTCGAACCGCAAACAGCATGTAGTGATAGATGGGACGAATTCACATTGGGAGGAAGTAATTTCTGGGGTCCCTCAAGGTTCTATCTTGGGCCCCCTAATGTTCCTCATGTACATTAACGATATGCCAGAATGTGTTAGCGAACTATCAACTTTCGCCTTATTTGCTGACGATGCCAAATGTATGAGGAATATAAATAGCATCGATGACTCTGTAGCATTTCAAGCTGATATAGATAATTTATACCAATGGAGTCTGAAATGGGAAATGAATTTTAATGTGAATAAATGCAAGCTCTTAAGAGTCACGAGAAAACGTAAGCCAATAACGGCCGAATATTTTTTGAATGGCTTTCTCTTAGAAATTGTAAAAACTATGAAAGACCTTGGGGTTGTTGTGTCATCTGACCTGTCGTGGTCAGAGCACACCAATGTTGCTGTGAGCAAGGCAAACAGGATGCTAGGGCTCATCAAGAGAACATGTGGAGACAATATATCTATTAAAGCGAAAAGATCTTTATATATTGCTTTGGTTAGAAGTAACATCGAATACTCCTCACAATCCTGGGGCGTTCCAACAAAAAAATGTCTCCTGCACATTGAAGGCGTGCAACGGAGAGCCTCGAGGTTTATTCTAGGCTATCGAAACTGTAATGATCTCTGTTACAAAGAAAGACTCCTCCAACTTAACCTTCTTCCCCTTTCTTATCGTAGGGAATTGAATGATGTCGTATATCTGGCCAAGTGTCATTTGGGCGATTTCGATGTCAATTTGAGTAAATTTATCACCTTTAAAAATGAGGACAGCCTTCGCATGAAAATGCCAAAGTTTCGTACCGAAACTTTCCGCCATTCATACTATAATAGAATATATTATATTTTAAATCTGATTCCTCTCAATGTTTATACTTTCTCATCAACTGCCAGTTTCAAACATAAACTCAAACATTACTATGGAAATCTTTTAAAGGAGAAATTTTTATCAGACAATTCATGCACATGGGTGAGTCAGTGTCACTGCCCAGCATGCCGACAATCTTAACTATCATTATCATACATATAGCTTATCATTGTTTACGAAATCGACAAGTTTTTATCCAAAACATGTATATTTAGTTTTGTATCTTAACTTCATATATATATTATATGTTTAGTCTCTGTATATAACATCGACTTTTTTTATCCAAACCATGTACCATAGTTGTATGTATTACCCACTTTGTATTTCATATTATTGTTATATTTGTTGTTATGGGAGTCACTATCTAATATAGGTGCTAGTCACCTGTGTGATATCCCGGACTATTTGGTCCAATTCCAATAAATAAATGTCATCGCTCTACGCCGGGACATTGTACTGGGTGTTTTGTAGGTCATCGCTCTATTTGTCAGGGTAAACTTTTCGGGAATTTTCTGGGAAAACCCCTGTTCTATTTATGGATCACTCGGGCGTAGTAGAGAAAGGTGTGTTTCGGAGGTGCAATGGAGTGCGTTTTGGGGACATAAGGGTCTTGTTTCATCCGGCTACCCGGTAGAGTTACCTGTGTTTGCGTGTAAGGAGGAGGAGGAGGAGGAGGAGAAGGAAGAGGAAGAGTAGGAGGAGGAGGAGGAGGAAGAGGAAGGGGAGGAGGACGGAGGAATAGGGTTAACGCCATAACGTCTTCTATAGCTAATCCTTCACGGATTAATGCCATGATACAGATGACAGAAAGACAAATCAACACGTTCACAAGTTTTCATATAGTTTATTATCCCCAATGTTACATCATACCCAAGCTGGGGGAACCGCGTTGGGTATCTTTACAATTCTCGTAGGCTCTTGTCCATTCAGAAGCCGTCATTTCCGAAATCTTCGGTCAGGGTCGCTTTTGGTCTAAGCGTCGTCGGGCAGTCCAGGATACCGTTGAGGCAACAAGAAACAGTTCTTTGCGCATTCTAATCACATTGTCCAGGGCCTCGGTGGGTGGTATCCCCATATCCTCGTCCAAGTGACTCTTGGTCTTCATGATGGACCTGTGCGTGGGCTCGTCTTTCATTTCAAGCCGCAGCAGGCTAAACCGTTCATAGATGGCCATGGCTGTTTTTCTGATACTGGAGCGCATTTATATGTACGCATGTGGTAAGTTATCCTGTCCGGCGTCTTCGATTACCGCAGCATAGGTATTAATAGCTTGATGCACAATACGATCCCAAAAGGTAGGTTCTTCCTCATTTCCCTGGGACGTAGGCTGAATATCTGAGTCAAGCTCTCAGTATCAGTAAATAGACTCTCAGCAGTTTCTGTTTCGGTATCATTATCTGCCTCTTCAGTGGGCTCTTCGGAGTCTTCAATCCCATGTATATTCTTCTGGTGTCGCATCATATCGTAATGTCTGGTGAACGTGCGTTCGCACTCAGAGCATATATAACCCATATTGATGGTTGAACGTCGACTGTGCACGTTTTTGAAATATCATTTGCTTTTATAGACAGTAACGCCCGTCAACGCCTCAACGCCCTGGTGAAATAGCTCAGGAGTTCTGACTTTTCTAGACATTCCATGGAATTGACACTAATTGATCGAAATGCCGTGACGCCCGTCGTTAAGCCTTAACGCTCGTCTCAACAAATTAACGCCCTATCCCAATGCCTTATGCATTGTCGATCATCTATGGATGGACATCATTATGTTGGGGGTTGAAGAAGATCATTTCCCGTCTCCAGTTGCTTCTCCATAAAGTTTTGAAAAGCCTCATGCAGGGTCAACAAATTCTGGGCACGGGTAGTTGTGTTGGTATCCTCTTCGGGTACTATCTGTTTCTTATGCAGCAGAAGACATACCTGGGTAACCCATTGGATGTCATCTATGAGCGTGATAAGATGACAACGCATGCGTTGGTGCTGAACGGTCTCGGTGGATCCACCCTGAGCTGTATCAATAATAGCATCGACATGCTCGTCGGCTTGACGTAAGGCTTCGGCTAGAATATCCTTGTTGTTGGGTTCAAAGTTTACATCAAACAAGGTGGACTCTGTAGTACGCCATGGTGAAATGAGGAAAATGATGTCGTGTGGGCTATTTATACTGGGACGCTTTTTATCTTAATGATGAGTTCAAACAAATGTTTCTTTTGAGCCATCGCTCTGACATACGCCGCTGTCCAGCTCATGCCTGGGGTTTTCAACATGCTGTTCTTTCGATTTCCATATGGACCGGATCCTTGTCCAGCATTTTCATATGAGTCACGTGGTCGACATACTGCTGATGTAAAGCCCGTCGTAATCTGGGTACCAATGTGTTATGGGCTAAAACTGCGGTTTCCTCTTTGGAATACCCTTTGTAGTGAAACTTCTTTTCTGTGGCCACCCAACGTCACCCACCCAATAGATGACGGACAGATTCCAATGATGGGATCCTTTGGTAAACAAGTCGGCAACGTGTGAATTATCCTTGGTCGAACTCATCAGATCGTCTAGCACAACCACGTTGGTCTGCTCGGGGTCGGAGAAATACGCTTGACCGAAATCGGGAGGAATACCTGGGACGAAGCTCGCATTCTGTAATCTTGTAGTTTCTTAGGCGCACTGCGCTGGCTGTAGTACCAGACTGAGGGGCCCTTCTTCTAAGAATTTGATCATCCATGACGTTTTGTCACATCTCGTAGGGCCGCCCACCGTCATGGTATAGGGATGCTGTACT